>MU784407.1:90049-132513 GCA_026770625.1 Nicotiana glauca
TAAGTGTTTGATCTAACTTTGGCTCGAGGGAATAGGATTAGAACATTATTTGCTATGTGCTATGTGGAGTCGGTGTATAGGTATGGTGACAGTTATCTATGAGCCCGAGTCTAGCATGACCGTGGGTCTTAAATTGCTTCAAATCGAATAATGTGGTATGACTTGTTGCTTAAATGGATTGAGTTCATCGATATGATTGGTTGAGGACAAATAGAAAACTTGTATAGATTATTGAAGCATTGGCTCGACTTAAAGTTATTGGTAGCTAAGTATTAGAAGTGGAAGTCCTGTGATTATCTCCATTGCCGGGATTTTGGTATAAATTGAACACTCCCTTGCCGGGATATTTGAGTTGTTAGATATATTCCCTCGTTGGGACTTTTGTATTTTTTTTATGTTACTCCCCTCGCACCTGAGTCGCGAATGATGTTGGGTGAGTTTTGTTGGTAAATATTGAGGATCGGGTTGCACGCCACAATGGTACTAAATGTTGAGTATCGGGTTGCACGCCGCAACAGATTAATTGTCGAGGATCGGGTCGCCGCAACGGTGTTAAATGTTGAGGATCGGGTTGCGCGCCGCAACTGGAATATGGATTGAGTATATTGTTCTGTGTGTTGAGCTTTCCGTTATTTCTTTATCAGTTATTACCTGCTCAGTTTTCACTCTTGTTAGCCGATTTCTGTATTTGGACTGTTGTACCCCCCCCAGCATGTTTCCCTCCCCTTTTAGCTGTTTAGATTAGCGTATTCTCCTGTTATTGTATATATCTGTATAGGTTGTTTGTGGTAGGTCTTGTCTAGCCTCGTCACTACCTCGCCGGGGTTAGGCCAGGCACTTACCAACATATGGGGTCGGTTGTGCTGATGCTACACTTCTGTGCCTTTTTGTGCATAGATCAGGAGGCAGCTTACGGACCGCCGCAGCAGTTTTAGACCGGGAGCCGACCTTCAGTCCAGAGACTCTTAGGTAGCTTAGCTGACGTCCGCGGGCTCGGAGTCTCATCTATATTATTTCAGTTTGTTTATTTGTATCGAGACAGACTCTTGTGTATTTTCTTTCAGACTGATGTTTTTAGTACTCCTTAGTAGTCCGTGACTGGTGACACCAGATACTGGGTAGAGATATGTTTTAAACTTCCGCATTATGATATCGTTTTTGTTAAAAGTCTTCCGTATATTTTAAGTATTTATTTCAGTCTATCATATTGTTCTAGATAAAAAAAACTTTGTGAAATGTTTAAATAGTTGCCTTGCCTAGCTCCGATAGTAGGCTCCATCACGACCCCGGTGGTGGGAAATTCGGGTCGTGACAAAAACGAGTACTGAACTGAACACTAGTGATAGACAGACAAGAGGATAAAATTATTAAATAAACACATTGTTGTGACACTGGAAATCTTAATCAGAACATACCAGTTTCAAAGAGCAAGATACAGTAAAAGCAAGTAGTAGGACTTGAAGGCAGGCCACAGTACAAGTGACAAAAGACAAAAGTTTTTTAGTGCGAGTGAGAGTTCATAAACTAAAAGTGTTCGTGTGTTCTGTGTCAATGCAAAAGCCAGGTATTTATAGTGTGAAAACAGGCAGAAAATAAGGCAAGAAAATAATTATGAAACTGTGTATCAGTTAAAAATCAATCAGTATAAGAACTTCCTTTAATTAAGGAGTTTAAACTTAAACGGTAATGGGCAGAAAACTTTTAAGGAAAGAAATCAAGTAAACATCTTGTGCAAAATAGGCAATTAGGGGTAAATACATAGGGGTATAACTAAGGGAAGAATTAATAAAGAATCTTTGAAATACACGGTTAACCAAATAAGGTAAGAAATAGAATAAACCAACTAGTACATAGTAAATCAAGGAGTCAGGGATTTGAAATTATAAATAAACCAAGTCAGAAATAGGAGAATCGAAAGGCTAAGGGAAAGTTCTCAAATCAACCCAAGAATCAGGGAAATCAGTAAAACAAGGGAAGATTCAATCAGAATTACATAAGGAGGTTTGGAATCAGTCCCAAATTGAAGGTCATTTTAGAGGGAAACTCAGCATATAAAAGAGTATATAAGTATTAAGCACTAAGAAGGCAAGGCTAAGTTTAGGACAAAGAGAAACATCATATAGTAGCAAACACAGGTAGTTACATAGGTCGATTTCAGTTACTCGGTAACAGAGAAGAGAAAGTATCAAATAGCATGCCAAAGGGTCAAGTAAAAGACTTTATAGAGTTTAGCAGGAAGTAAAATCATATAAAAAACAAAAGATTCAGAAATTCAATCGAGTAGTAGATGAAACAACTTTCAGAAACTCGAATAGGTTCAAAGAAATCAGGGCTTTGAAATCAAACAAGTTCAGAGATGAAGAACAAGCAAATCACATAGCAAATAGTCTCAAAACTCGAATGAATCCCCAAATTTAGGGCTTTCCCGGTCAATCGAGTATAGAGATGAAAACAAGTAAATCAGGTAGAAATACTAACGAAATAAGTTTAGAAATCTCAAAAAGGAACTAAGACTTTTAACATGCATATTCCAGTAGAAGAACAACATAAGAAACACAGTCGAAGAGCAACACAGTAGAAGAACAACATAAGAAACACAGTAGAATAGCAACACGGTAGAAGAACAACATAAGAAACACAGTAGAAGAATAATATAAAAAACACAGTAGAAGAACAATGTAAGAAACACAGTAGACATGTTTAAAAAAATCAGAAGAGCTTCGAAATAAAGTAACAAAAAACCCTAAATTAGAAAAGACAAATGTGTTGAAAGTGGAGTTTTGAAAGAAACCATGAGAAAACGTTTAGGAGCTTAGAGAAAACACAGATCTACAACAGATCTAAAAGAATCAGAAGAACCTCAAAGGTTAGGGTTTAAGAAGAACCCAGATGGTGAGAAAGGCTTGGAAGGTCATTGATCTAAGCAAGAGAAACCAAGAGCAGGCTTGAATAGCCATGGCTGGCCAGAGCAAGGTCAGACATGACCGGAGACAGCCATAGAACTGAAAGAACTCGAGGTTTGGACCAAGCTTCTTCAAGGTCTGACCTCGAAACCATGATAATCGAGCATGTAAGAGTCATAGGACGCAGGTACATGCCTTTAATGGCTTTGAAAGCCATGGATTTATGCGATTTGGGTGGTGGTTGAAGATGGCGGCTAGGGTTTGAGAGAGAATTAGAAAGAGGGGGGATTCAAAGACGGCTACTGGTGAGAAATGGTTAGGGTTTGGGGGTAATGGGAAATTAAAAAGGAAAGATTAAAAGGTGGTCGTTGATCATTTTGATCAATGACCTGGATTGAATGGGGATCCGGGCTGGTTATTTTAAAAGGGTCATGGGTCGGGTAGACTAGAATTTGGGTCAGGGTAATTGGGTTTTAGAATTGGGTTTAATTGGGGGTTTATTTGGGGCTACAATTGAAATAAACGGCGCTAGTATTAAATAGCCACTTTTCCCTTGTTTAATTTTATAAAATAGTAAAATAATTTTTGCAGATAAATTAAAGGCACTAAAATGATTAATAATATATAATTATCAAATGAAAAATACTGGAGTCAATTTTATAATTATAAACACAATTAGACCTTAAAAGAGGTTAATATTGCAATTATATGCAATTTAGCTTTTAAAATACTAAATAAATTTATAAAAATATGAAAAATTATGTTAGTTATATTTTAGTATAAGTATGATAATCCAATAAATAAATCACCAAAATGATATTTTTGGGAGTAATTATTGGATTTTTCCTGATAATATAGGGTAATAAATTGATTTAAAAATCTTTTAAAAATTAAGGAAAAATAGTAAAACGTTGGGACATACTTATATATGCATATAAAGGCTATTTTGAAGGTATTTTACATATTAAAATATGCAGGAAAAATTGAATATCAACAGTTGTCCCTCTTTACCCGTGAAGGATGAAAGAGTTGTCGGGTAAAGATATGATAGCCAATTTTGACCAAACGAAATGGTTCGAGGGGACTTAGGAAGTGCTCCGGTTTCTGAGCTGCTTACATATCCCTGGTCTTATAGGAATCAGGCTGTATGTGTCACGACCCAAAATCCACTAAGGGTCGTGGTGGCGCAGGACACTGCTGTCAGGCAAGCCAACCAAATTGCTTAATCAAAATCTCATTTTAATACTTTTGAAATTTAGGATTTTCCTTCAAATTTAACAATTTTAAAGAATATAGTCTCAAATCAAATTTAAATGATAAGCAGTTAATACAATACTTCAAACCATCCCAGAACCGGGTGTCACAAGTGCATCAACATCTACTGACAAGAAAATAAAGTACAACATCCGTCCGGACTACAGTGGACAAGAAATAAATACAATATACTGAATAGGACTATACTAGCTGCGGGTCCCCTCGAGTAATGCAACTCACCTAGTCCCAAAATCATCCGCGCTGCTACGGCCAGTAGGCCACTAAGGTTACATATACATATGCAACAAAAATGCACAGAAGTGTAGTATGAGTATGTAAACAACGTGTACTCAATGAGTATCCCGCCTAATCTCGAAGAAGTAGATATGAGATGGTCAACTTCGACACTTACTAGTGGTCCAATAATAATATGGTGAAGATGTGAGGATAACATGGATTTATCTAGCAAATATATCTCATAAAGCAAGGAAACATGTAACACCTTCTCAAATAACCACGAAATTCCAAGATATACTTTTCATTATCTTTATTGTTAATAGTGGCCATAAAAAGGCAATATCAACTTCCATAAGTTTCAGGATAAGCAATACAAGCATGCGCATATTATGCCGAGGCGACTGCCCGATCCAACAGAAATAAACTGTGCACTTGCCGAGGGTCGACGGCGTGCCTATAGATGTATCTATTAAATCTGCCGAGGCGTTCGGACCATTCCATAATTAAACACATACCCTGCTCGCGAATCATGCATGCAACGGAACTACACATAGAGATACATGCTCAATCAGTCAATTAAGAACTTATCGAGAAATATTTATCCAAATAAAACAAATTCTCCTTTAACAATTTTTAAGAAATAAAGTTTAATTCTTTTAGAAATTCACTTACTAATTCAATGTGATTTAAGCAATTCAAGCTATCAATGGATTCATAAATAATCCAAATATAACATGCTTTTGGGTCCTAACTACCCGGACAATAGCATAGTAGTAGCTACGCACGAACTCTCGTCACCTAGTGCGTACATCGCCCCCCGCAAATAGGAGCACATGATAAATTATTTCACCTATGGGGACACTTCCCTCTTACAAGGTAAGAAAAAAGACTCACCTCGCTCCGAAGATCTAAATCGACATTCCACGCCCTTCCGAAGACTCTAATTGATACACCACGCTCCAAAACTAGCCAATGGTTACGCAAATCCATTAATTTATGCTCAATTATTCATTAAAATCTAATTTATAGCAATTCCTAACTCCGATCGAAAAGTTAACCAAAACGCCATCGGGCCCACGTGCCCGGATTCCAAAATATTTCGAAGATAAAGATTACCCATGACCTTAGGAACTCAAATATATAATTTTCTCTAAATTTCATACCCAAAATAGTGGCTAAATTCCAAGAATATAATTTCTAGGTATTTCTACCAAAACCCCAAATTTTTCTACAATTTTCATCCTCAAATCCATACATAATTGATGTATTTAACTCAAAATAGGAGGAGATAACTTACCTCATCATTAATGATGAAGATCCTCTCTTGAAACCCCTCCAAGAATCGCCCAAGCCAAGAAAATATGAGAGGAAATAGCCAAAATCCGATTTTTAAAACACCTTCACTGCCTCAGCAATTTCCTCTTCCGAGGTCCCGCTTTTGTGGACAAAACGCCGTTTCTGCGGACACTGGGCTCCAGCCCACTTTTTGCTTCTGCGGACGGCCCACCGCTTCTGCGGTTCCGCTTTTGTGGATCGAGGGCTGCTTCTACGGTCCTGGGCTGCTTCATATCCAACCGCTTCTGCGGCTTCTTCCTCGCTTCTGCGGGGCCGCTTCTACAGTCTCAACTCCGTAGAAGCAGAAATACCAGAAGCAGCAGCTCCAGCCCTCCTTCAAGCTCCGGATTCGATCCTTTAACTGCCCGAAATCCACCCGAGGCCCCTGGGACCTCAACCAAACCTACCAACCAATCCCAAAACACATTACGGACTTGCTCGAGGCCTCAAATCATATCAAACAATGCTAAAACCATGAATTACACCCCGATTCAAGCTTTATGAACTTCAAAATTTCAAACTTCTATTTTCGATGTTTAAACCTATCAAATCACGTCCGATTGACCTTAAATTTTGGGCACAAGTCATATTCGACTTTACAGACCTACTCCAACTTCCAGAATCAGATTCCGACCACGATATCAAAAAGTCCACACCCGGTCAAACTTCTCAAAAACCTTCAAATTTCTATCTTTAGCCAAATGGCTCCAAAATGACCTACGGACCTCCGAATTTACTTCCGATCGTGCCCCAACTCCAGAATCACCATACGGAGCTATTCACAGTCTCGGAATCCCAAACGGACATTAATAATATTGAAATGCACTTCAAGCCAAACTTATGAAATTTCTTCTAGAATGCTAAATTCCACAATAGGCGCCAAAACACTCCCGGGTTATCCAAAACCCGAACCGGGCATACGCTCAAGTCCGAAGTCATCATACGAACCTGCTGGAACCTTCAGATCCTGATTCCGAGGCCGTTTACTCAAAATTCCAATCCTAGTTGATTATTTCAACTTTAAGCTTCCGAAGTGAGAATCCTCCTTCCTAATCAACCTTGAACTTCCCGAAATTCAATTCTGACCATGCGTACAAGTCATAATACTTGAAATGAAGCTGTTAATAGCCTCAAACTGCTGAACGGAGCGCTAGTACTCAAAACGACTGGTCAGGTCATTACATTCTCTCCCACTTAAACATACGTTCATCCTCGAACGTGCTGAGAACTTCACTGGAGTGGTCTGAAATTGCTGTTTAACTTCTCATGTACCTTCTCGTGCTAGCACAACTCAGTTGAGCATATTAGCTCGATTAATTTCGAATATATTCCCTTTTTCCAACCAAATAAGCCTTAGAGCCCAATTCCAACATTTGGAATTCTATGCCCGACTTGTTTCCAACATATGATTACCATATCAATTACTACACGCTGTACCCAAACATGTCTGCATACCTTAGCTGAATTCTCGCTTTGCATCATTTTACTCGCCGGACCCCAATAACATTTTTTGATAAACTTAGTCAAAATTCTACGAATCGGATGCTCCCATTGCACCCCATGACATACACAGGTCTTACTCTAACCCCTACAATGCCGCCACAATGGAAGAGATATGCAAAAATTCATAATCAACCGCCGAGTCAACCAATTATCGAGTCTATACCCCTGACAAGAAGAATTACCACATTCTGAACCAAATAATGATCTTTGCTCCTTAATATATTCCATACAGTCAGATTGCACTAATCCTGAATCCAATGATCTCGTCTCACCCAGTACGAACTGTTCAGGCAATAAGCCACCCCGACATAACCAAAAGTCACATATGATGCTACAATGTGCCAATAGGCTACCAATTCGAACGTGATACAAAAGGAAAACGAACTCTGGAAGGAATTACCTAACTCGCGCACTAATATGGACTTTCCTCAGAAAATAGGAAGAAAGGCATGCAAAAATAGTAGATAGAAAACTATACTCAACATCACACTGTTGCGGCGTACAACTCGATCCACACATAGATCTCACATAAGGAGATGCACATCGAGCCAAATTTTCTCATTACAACAAAATACCGAATATCGGTCATAAGCATGCTAAGTGCATAATAACATCCCTGAGTGAACATATAGCGCTATAAGCTACAAAACTTGAGCACAACTGAGGTGCGATATACAATCTGAATCTCAAGAGCCAATTTGCTAATATAACATCATTTTTACGTGGATCCTCAACACATAAGCAATTCACCAAGCTCTCACGACTCGCACGGCGCAATACATGATTACATGAAATAGCTAACGACCACATAACACCCCGACTATTCTTCCATATGGAGCGCATTACTGAAATGAACACGTTTGGCCTGATATAAAGCCCATAGTCACATTTAAATCCATCCACTGACCTCAAGTCGATTCTGATCGCATTGACTAGGATAATAACCTTTCCAAGGTCCATAATAACTCTCCTTTCTTTCATAACGCATAAGAACAACCATCATAACCGGAGAATTCCTCCACAGTCCACAACCCAATAAACAGAGTGCCCTCCAGGCATAAATTCTCAAATTAATGATGACATGCTCCCACAACCTTTTGAAACACATAACAGGTCCGTACATCCACACCATTAGCCGCACCAATGCTGAAAAGTGATCAAGAATCATTAACCATGATACAAGACCTTTTTACAAAACACCGATCTCAGGTGACGCTGAAGACAATACCAACTTACTTTAAACATCGAAACTCCTTTCCTGCTCATCTAAGCTTGTGACATCCTTGTCGGCACCGAACTGCAACCTTGATTCCTTTCACATCAAATCCCATACTAGTCACTGCACCCAACATGCCAATGTACGATAGAACATGACCCTTATCATAACCCGAAACTGCTAATAGGTTAACACTTCATCATATAAAAGCTTATTCACTAAACTCGCTTCAGGAGAAACATAGCAACACACATGCAAATTCTTATAACCGTGGAAATACACAAATCTCTAAGTAGTGGTCTAAGGCACCATAGCCCTTCCAGAATCCACTTCCACATAACAAGCCATAACAGTAGAATGCTTCAGAATAATATCAATTATGGCGGCTGGCGAGCCTCATATGCACCGCCACAGATCACTTGCATAACTTAATCACGCTGAAAGAGCTGATCTCTACCACCAATATGCCAACCAAATTATGGCTAGCCAATCTATCTTCTGTTGATTCACCCCGATTACCTTAGAATTAATACTAATTCCATTCAGCACATAACATACTCCATCTTCACTCCCCTCAAGAGACCTTGAATCACGAGACCATGCCATCTCAAATCTCACGAACTGTTTCATATCTCTCAAATGCTATGCCGCAAGTTAACATATCATAGAACATTCTGGGCACCTTCTCATAAGCAAAGCTTGATTCTTAACTGTACTTATAGGCTCAAAATCATTAGGCATCACTCATTACCCCTTTATAATCCCATTAGGACCATTGATGAGAGCCACCCGCTCTGACTTGGCCACGAATATAATCAACTCCATGAGTCTCCCATCACCTGAATACCCCCTTAGCGAAGAACCCGCCGAATCACTTCCCTTGGAACCCGCATTTATATAACGCAAAATCCTGAATCTTTCCCCATGTCTGAACATGGGCCAATAAGGCCAACGATAGCCCACCTTTTATAATTCCTTTGCTTAGAATGCCACTTATGGTCTTTCCCTGCAGCTGAAATAGCCCATCAATATGCTAATAACCAGAAACCTCGCAAGTAGTTAACCATGCAACCCAATCATAAGCGGTGGGACTCTCCCACTTAGCTTGAAGCCATTATTTCACAACTCTGGAATTCACCAAGATTCCCTAGATTTTATCGACATAACATTGCGTGATCAACTACATAAATTCTCGAATTCCTTCCGCAAAGCCCCATTCTTTTATACTCTGATTCACCCACTGCATTCGCACGACCGAACTCTTTGCTACATAACCGATAAAACTCTTCGCAGAAGCATCGCCAACCACGCGACTGCTAACCTGCTCACTCGGTTAATCCACCTATAGAAGGCTCCCCCCGACATCTTCCAACACTGCTGCACAGGGGACAATCACTACGACATCAATGACCCTTCCTAAGTCTGAACTCACTCTCCAGCTGCACAGGTCCATTTACCCCTCGTGGACATCATTTAAGTGTGCGACAACATCCTTTCAATTCAAAGTCATGCTACATCCTTCTTCATTTAAGCGGCTCCTTTCTATTATATTAAATCTCCGGCTGCACAAGAATCCCTACTTCAAATTAGATCCATAGACCCTAATAACCAAGCACCAATATTCTCAAATCATTCTAGACTCTCCTTAAGGCACATAGTCATCTTATTACCAAGCCCCTACGCACCTTTGCTGCTCTCCCACTTTGGGCAAACTCACTTCTTTAATCAACTGCTCGGCCTGCGCTCCCTAAGCCTGGCCTTTTAGAAGTTTAAAACTCCGCCTGACCCTTCCTACTTGTCCTTCCTCATACTTTGCTGCTCAATTGCTGTCTTAAATAAAATCTATCTTTGTGGCACCTAAACCCACAATTGCTGCTAACTTAAACCTTTCTGAAAGTCATCTTTATCGAACCGTCAACATTAGAAATACGGATTCAATCCTGAACTACCGCACCCTGCGATATCTAACAGTTGTATATCCAATTCTATATCACAATATCTTGCCCCAAAGGCGAATTGTAGAGGGTCATAACATCGACAAACTTAGCACGTTTAATTAGGACAACGACATCCCATCATAGAAGAAAACTCTACAACGCTTGCAAATACCAAGCCTCATTACTTCCACCAGCCCAAGTCTGACCATCCTTAGTCCGATTGCCTTTCCCCTCCCGGGAACAAAATACTGAATCTTTGAATCACGCACTAAGTAAACTTCCCTTCAAGTCATTCACTGCCCCGACACGTGGGCAACACCCTACCACATATCACTACTGCGGAACAATCGTTCATAAGCATCATAACAACTTGTGCCTAGCCTCAGAGCTCTCAAAAGTACCGCTACTGGGCTGAAACAATTAAATATTCTTCTACCAGGCGACGATAATAATTCGATCAGCTATACCGGGAGAAGTATTCCGTGTCACTTCTGTAGTACCATTACGGTTCTTCAATTCTAGATTTATGCTAAGCGCTTCGTGTCGCGTAAGATTGAGTAGGAACAAAACAAGGGCATAAGCCTCAAGGCAATAAAATCGCACGATGAGGAATCAAGAAGGGAAGTACTCCTAACAGTCCTGCAGCCTCCCGAGGATAAGTACAGACGTCTCCGTACCGATCCGCGAGACTATACTAGACTTGCTCATGACTCGTGAGACCCTAGGAACCTAGTGCTCTGATACCATGTTGTCACGACCCAAAATCCACTCAGGATCGTGATGGCGCCAGACACTGCTGTCAGGCAAGCCAACCAAATTGCTTAATCAAAATCTCATTTTAATACTTTTGAAATCTAGGATTTTCCTTCAAATTTAGAAATTTTAAAGAACATAGTCTTAAATCAAATTTAAATGATAAGCAGTTAATACAATACTTCAAACCATCCCAGAACCCGATGTCACAAGTGCATCAACATCTACTGACAAGAAAATAAAGTACAACATCAGTCCGGAATACAGTGGACAAGAAATAAATACAATATACTGAAAGGGACTATACTAGCTGCAGGTCACCTCGAGTAATGCAACTCACCTAGTCCCAGAATCATCCGCGCTACTATGCCCAGTAGGCCACTAGGGTTACATATACATATGCAACAAAAATGCATAGAAGTGTAGTATGAGTACGTAAACAACGTGTACTCAATGAGTATCCCACCTAATCTCGAAGAAGTAGAGACGAGATGGTCAACTTCAACACTTACGAGTGGTCCAATAATAATATGGTGAAGATGTGAGGATAACAAGGATTTATCTAGCAATTATATCTCATAAAGCAAGAAAACAGGTAACACCTTCTCAAATAACAACGAAATTCCAAGATTTACTTTTCATTATCTTTATAGTTAATAGCGGCCATAAAAAGGCAATATCAACTTCAATAAGTTTCAGGATAAGCAATACAAGAATGCACATATTATGCTGAGGCGATAGCCCGATCCAACAGAAATAAATTGTGCACTTGTCGAGGGTCGACGATGTGCCTATAGATGCATCTATTAAATCTGCCGAGGCGTTCGGCCCATTCCATTATTAAACACATACCCTACTCGCGAATCATGCATGCGACGCAGCTACACATAGAGATACATGCTCAATCAGTCAATTAAGAACTTATCGGGGAATATTTATCCAAATAAAACAAATTCTCCTTTAATAATTTTTAAGAAATGAAGTTTAATTCTTTTAGAAATTCACTTACTAATTCAATGTAATTTAAGCAATTCAAGTTATCAATGGGTTCATAAATAATCAAAATATAACATGTTTTTGGGTCCTAACTACCCGGACAATAGCATAGTAGTAGCTATGCACGGACTCTCGTCACCTCGTGCGTACGTAGCCCCCCGCAATTATGAGCACGTCCGATGTTTAAACTTATCAAATCACGTCCGATTGACCTCAAATTTTGCACCCAAGTCATATTCGACATTATGGACCTACTCCAACTTACGGAATCAGATTCCGACCCCGATATCAACAAGTCCACCCCCGGTCAATCTTCTCAAAAACCTTCAAATTTCTATCTTTAGCCAAATGGCTCCAAAATGACCTACAGACCTCCGAATTCACTTCTTATCATGCCTCCAACTCCAGAATCACCATACGGAGCTATTCACAGTCTTGGAATCCCAAACGGATATCAATAATATTGAAATGCACTTCAAGCCAAACTTATGAAATTTCTTCTAAAATGCTAACTTCCACAATAGGCGCCAAAACACTCCTGGGTTATCTAAAACCCGAATCGGGCATACGCCCAAGTCCGAAGTCATCATACGAACCTTGTGGATCCTTTAGATCCTGATTCCAAGGTCGTTTACTCAAAATTCCAATCCTAGTTCATTCTTTCAACTTTAAGCTTTCGAAGTAGGAATCCTCTTTCCCAATCAACCCTGAACTTCCCGAAATTCAATTACGACCACGCGTATAAGTCATAATATCTGAAATGAAGCTGTTAATAACCTTAGACTGCTGAATGGAGCGCTATTACTCAAAATCACCGGTCGGGTCGTTACAGTATGTAGTTCAGGATCCGCCAGCGGAGTATGCCGTTGGAGACTTTCAAGAATGGATGCAATATTTTGGATGGGTTGAATGGTTGAATTCTTATAGGGCTGTGGGAACTGGAGCGGGATTGCTCCTACCGAAAGGGTCGTTGCTCGCCGGTTCACCTGCAAATAAGTAACACAAGCATATATTGTGCATAAATTTAATCATTATGCAAGTTCCCGTTGGATCATGAATGTTGTCTTGGACGGTGGGGATGATGTCCTTATACCATGATGTCCTGGGCCATGAAACGTATAATAAAGGATTCGCAGGCCATGAAATGATGCTCTCGGGCTATGAGAATTATGCCTCCAATCCATCATGCCTTTGAATAATGATATGCAAAAGATTAAAGGAATCCTCAGGCCATGGCATGACGTTCTCGGGCTATGCAAATGGTGCCTCCGAACAATGATCTAGTGATACAGTATGTATCATTGGGGGTAGCCCTCCGAACAATGATCTAGTGATACAGTATGTATCATTGGGGGTAGCATCACGGAACAAAGCGATTTTGATAATAAACATGCATGAATTTGTAAAAATATGACATAAGTATATATATATTTTTTAAAATATCTTTTAGATGAACCGACGACTATGACGTAGCTCAAAACATTGCAACCTCTCTTGCTATAAAATTTTGAGGGTCCTCCTCAAAATTCTACCCCAGTTTAACGGGTTGATGCTTATGACGGCTGCTTGCGATGATTGGCTGAAATTACTTCGGAATTTTGAGGGCCTCCTCAAAATTCTGCCCCAGTTTCCAATTGCAGGGGGAAATGAAAATTTTATTGAATTGTGACCGAATCCAAAAGGTTGCCTCCGTATCCCCTCTTAAATGGGAATTAGGTCAGACGTAGTTCAATTTACATCATATAGGAAAGTATAAGATTACACATAGTAGCGTTTGACTGTATCTGAATTGATTGGTTTTGGCCAAACTTCTCCGTCCATTTCTACAAGTATAAGGGCTCCTCTTATCAGAACCTGGTGAACTATGTATGGACCTTGCCAGTTGGGAGAGAATTTTAGCTTGGCTTCATCTTGGTGCGGGAAAATTCTGTTTAACACCAGCTTCCCTAGTATGAACTGTCTCAACTTGACTCTCTTGTTGAAGGCTCTGGACATTTTGTTTTGATAAAGCTGACCGTGGAAAACTGCATTCATTCTTTTTCCATCTATAAGAGCCAGATGCTCGTAATAACTCTTCACCCATTCTTCATTGTCGAGCTCAGCTTCCTGTATGATTCTTAAGGAAGGAATTTCTACTTCGGCGGGAATGACGACTTCTGTACCATAAACCAGCATATAGGGGGTTGCCCTAGTTGATGTGCGGACAGTGGTGTGATACCCCAATAGAGCAAATGATAGCTTTTCGTGTCATTGCTTATGCTTTTCTATCATTTTTCTCAATATTTTCTTGATGTTCTTGTTGGCGACTTCTACAGCTCCATTTATATGAGGCATGTAGGCTGTGGAATTCTTGTGTTTGATCTTGAAGGTTTAGCACATAGCTTTCATCAAGTCACTGTTAAGGTTGGAGCCATTATCAATAATGATTGACTCTAGAATCCCGAACCGACAAATAATACGGTCGCGGACAAAGTCCGCCATGACTTTCTTGGTTACTACTTTGTACGATGCTGCTTCGACCCATTTGGTGAAGTAGTAAATTGCCACTAGGATGAAACTGTGTCCGTTGGAAGTGGCGGGCTCGATTGGTCCGATGACATCCATTCCCCAGGCGGTGAAAGGACATGGTGAGCTTGTTGCATTAAGCTCATTTGGAGGTACCTTTATTATATCTGCATGTATCTGTCAGCGGTGGCACTTCCAGACATACTGGATGCAGTCTGTCTCCATAGTCATCCAAAAGTAACCAGCTTGGAGGATCTTCTTTGCTATGACAAAACCGTTCGTATATGGGCCACAGGTTTCAGCATGGATTTCTTCTAGCAGCTTGGATGTTTCCTTTGCGTTTACATACCTTAGTAGCCCCAAATCAGGATTCCTCCTATATAGGATTCCTCCGCTGTGGAATAAATTGTTGGACAGCCTCCGAAGTGTGCATTTTTAAGTAGGATTTTCAAGTTCTGGGTATTCTCCTCTTGACAAATATTCCTTGATATCATGAAACCAAGTCTTTTCGACCGCTTCTTCTTCAACATGGGCACAATAAGCTGGCTGTTCGTGGATCTTTACTGGAATGGGATCGATAAAGTTCTTATCAGAATGTTGTATCATGGATGACAGGGTAACTAATGCATCGACAAACTCATTCTGGATTTTGGGAACATGCTGGAATTTCCGTCTTTATGAACCTCTTCCTCAGTTCCTGCACATGGTGCAGATACAGGAGTATCTTGGAATTCTTGGTCGCCCATTCTCTTCGTACCGATGTATAAGCAAGTCTGAATCTTTGATCACTAGCAATTCTTGAATGTTCATGTTAATATCCATCTTGAGCCCTAGGATGCATGCTTCATACTCGGCCATATTATTGGTGCACGTGAACCTAGTAGACACCAGATAATGCTGACCGGTTTCCGATATTAGGACTGCTCCTAATGCTGACTCCTTTGAAATTCGTTGCTCCATCGAAAAACATTCTCCAGACATAATAGGATTCTGCAATGTCTTCTCCTACGAATGATACCTCTTCATCAGGAAAATACATCTTCAGGGGTTCGTATTCTCCATCGATGGGGTTTTTGGCAAGGTGATCTACTAGTGGCT
The DNA here is from genome assembly GCA_026770625.1 of Nicotiana glauca. Classification (NCBI taxonomy): domain Eukaryota; kingdom Viridiplantae; phylum Streptophyta; class Magnoliopsida; order Solanales; family Solanaceae; genus Nicotiana; species Nicotiana glauca. Next base: position 105,787 of record MU784407.1, read on the forward strand.
ATCCCTTAATTGCCTTCTGAGTTACATAGACAATGTCAAATTTACTCAATAGGATTTGCCACTTGGCGAGCTTGCCAGTGAGCATGGGCTTTTGAAAAATGTACTTCAAAGGATCCATCCTCGATATGAGATATGGAGTATAGGCACAGAAGTAATGCCTCAGCTTCTAGGCCACCCAAGTCAGAGCGCAGCAGGTGCGTTCTAACAGAGAATACCGGGCTTCGTACGGAGTGAACTTCTTGTTGAGATAGTAAATGGCCTGCTCTTTCCTTCCCATTTCATCATGCTACCCTAGGATGCAACCGAAGGCACCATCTAATACTGCGATGTTGAGTAGCAAAGGTCTACCTGGCTCAGGTGGGACTAAGACTGGTGGTGTTGACAAGTATTCCATGATTCTGTCGAAAGCTTTTTGGCAGTCATCCGTCCATTTAGTAGCGACGTCCTTCTTTAACATCTTAAAGATTGGCTCACAGATAACTGTAGATTGTGCTATGAACCAAATGATGTAGTTGAGTTTCCCTAAGAAACTCATCATGTCCTTCTTGTTCTTTGGCGGTGCCAGTTCTTGGATAGCTTTTGACCTTTGATGGATCCAGTTCTATTCCCCGGCGACTCATAATGAACCCAAGTAATTTTCCAACAGGAACCCCAAATGCACGCTTTGTGGGATTCAGCTTTAGGTTGTATCTCCGCAATCTATTGAAAAACTTTCTCAAATCTTCCATGTGATCGGTGGCCTTCTTGGACTTGATGTTAACGTCGTCTACGTATACCTCGATCTCCTTGTGTATCATATCATGACAAATGGTAGTCATGTCCCTCATGTAGGTGCCCCCTGCATTCTTTAAACCAAACGGCATCATTTTGTAGCAATACATTCCCCACGGCGTAATGAAAGCCATTTTCTCAGCATATTCTTCATCCATCCAGATCTGATGGTAACCAGTGAAACAATCCACAAATGATTGCAATTCATGCTTGGTGCAATTGTCGATCAGGATGTGTATGTTTGGCAAGGGGAAGTCATCTTTCGGATTGGCCCGGTTGAGATCCCGATAGTCGACATAGACCCTAACTTTCCAGTCCTTCTTTGGTACCGGCACAATGTTAGCTAACCATGTCGGATACTCAACTACCCTAAGAACTTTAGCTTTGACGTGCTTGGTGACTTCTTCCTTGATTTTCAAACTCATATCAGGTTTGAACTTTCTGAGCTTCTGCTTTACCGGTGGACATGTCGGATAAGTTGGCAGTTTGTGTGCCACAATAGATTTACTCAGACCAGTCATGTCATCGTATAACCAGGCGAATATATCCTCATATCCTTTTAGAAATTCTGTGTATTCCCTCTTTTCTGATGGCGATAAGTGAATACTGATTCGTGTTTCTTTGACATTCTCTTTGTCCCCCAGGTTAACAATTTCGGTCTCGTGTAGGTTGGACTTCGGCCTGTTTTCAAAATTCTCAACTTTCTTAACAATCTCTTTCGGTATGTCATCTTCCTCTGAGTCTACGCCATTTGTTGCATTGTCTCATTGCATGTCACCGTCATTGGTTCATCAAGATAAGTAATAGTAATGATGTATAAGTAAAGTAATGAGAGAAAATAATAAGAGAGTTGATTTATAAGAAAAATCAAAATGCTTTGATAAATTCCATAACTGTTTTGAAAGTTGCAGATCTTATTGTGGAAATTTAAGATGCGAAAGAAAAATTAACTAGTAAAAATAAAAGATAATTCATGATGCTTGTTCAGCCTTGCTACCCCGAGGCTCACCGGGCTCTAATGGTTCTAATGGTCCAATTATTGATACACGCTCCTCTGCTTACAACCTGTATGAAAGGGCTTTCTCTCCCTTCTCCTTGAAAATGACACAACAATCCATATCATCGTCTTCTAGGAACAAATTCCTCACTGCTGCTAGTGCTTCCTCTTCTTCTGACTTGTAGATGACTTCAGCCGGTTGGAAAGTCTGTTCCAAGCATGGTATTGGCTGCTCCAGTGGGTAGTAAGGACTGCTCCATGGTGGCGACCAGTCATTGAATTCTTTCCAAGTATACTCATATCCCAAATCGAAGGTGGTGCCATGTTTCTTTAGTTTTATAGGCTTGACAATTCCTTGGAGGTTCTTGCCAAGTCCTTTGCCAGGTTCGTACCTGCTCCAGTTCAATATGCTTTTATTTTTTTTGTCGCACCATTTTTCCTTGTCAACAGTTTTGACTCGCTCGATATGGTGATATGTCTCCCTGCCTATCTTTCTTCTACCTCCTATTGCTGGGATGGTCTGGCGACTGTATATGGGATTACTACCATGACCATGAATGATCACCTCTTGGCGATTCCACTCAAACTTCATTGCCTGATGTAGTGTTGATGCCATGGCCCCAGTGGCATGGATCCATCGTCGTCCCAACAACAGGTTGTAAGATGTCGGCACGTCTATCACTTGAAAATCAACATCAAACTAAGTGGGCCCTATTTACAGACACAGGCTAATTTCCCTAATGGTGGAACTTTGGGAACTGTCGAAAGCTTTTATGTTGATGGCCCCATCCTTTATATCATGCAGTCCCTTTCCCAATGTCCTAAGTGTTACCAACGGACAAATGTTAAGGCTGGACCCTCCATCAATCAGGATTCTGGTGATAAAATAATCTTCGCATTGCACGGTGATGTGCAAAGACTTGTTGTGACTCAACCCTTCTGGTGGTAGCTCATCTTTATGAAAAGTGATCTTGTGGCTTTCCAATACCTGTCCTACCATGTTAGCCATCTCTCCGCCGCTGATGTTGCTTGGTACATATGCCTCACTCAGCACCCTTAAAAGGGCATTCTTGTGTGCATCAGAATTTTGTAGCAAAGCAAGGATAGAAATTTGCGCCGGTATTTTGTTCAGCTGATTAATGACCAAGTATTCCTTGGCTTGTATCTTTCTCCAGAGATCATCTGGCCCAGTCTCGGTGATGGTTGGCCGACTAGAGGCCTGCTTGCTTGACTCACCCAAATGTTCTGGGGTATAAACCCTAGCAGTTCTCATCATACCATATGCTGCAACAGCTTCTCCGAACATGACCTTGCCTTTCCTTCTTGCCTCGGCTGTGTAGTCCCAAGGTATAGCATTTGTATGGAACGGTGTTACGGCCGACATTGCCACTGGAATTGGCCTGGCTATCTTTACTCTGAACGGAGCATGCACCTTGGGCGTTAAACCTACAACTTCGAAGGGTGTAGGTGCATTTGCTAGTGACATGAATTCGTCATCAATTAGTGCTGGCGTCTTTGCGGAGGATGGTGCTTAAAACTCAAATGGTATGTACATATTTACCTCGGCATCCCCAGAGGGATGAATCTGGACTACGATCGGATTAAGGGTGACTATTGGCTTCCTTGGGTCGTCACTTTCTGTGATCAAACCGATCGATCCCTTGGGATCCCAATCATCTTCTATTTCAATCATGTGAACGCCTCCACCCTTGTGGTCTAGTAGAGGGTTATTGCGGACATTCAGAGCACGTTACTTTGCCACAATAATCTTATTATCAATTAAAGTTTGGATCTTATCTTTCAGAGAGCGACACTCGTCAATGGTGTGTCCTTTCATGCTAGAATGGTATGCACATGATTTATTTGGATTAACCCATTGGGAAGGGTTCTCAAGAGCAGTAGGGATAGGGGCGACATAACCAGCAGCTTTGAGTCTTTCATACAACTGGTCAATAGGCTCAGTAATAGCCGTATATTATTTCGGAGGCCTTCGGTCAAAGTTTGGTCGAGGTCTAGGGAATTTTTGGCGTAGAGGAGGAGATTGATAGTGGGATTGTTGAGTATTGTATGCTTGGAAAACATGTGATGGTTGGGAATATTTGGGTAAAGTAGGTTGATATGTGGGAGGTGATTGGTAAGCGGGTAGTGGAGCTTGGTTAGAGGGTGAGGGTGCTTGGTAGTTTGGAGTAAGCTGGTATATAAGTGCAGGCATTGGGCAGGCTTGGTATTTGATGGATATTTGGTTCTCTATGCCACCATTACGGCTCTTACATCCCTTTTCTTGGACACACCGCCTAACTGTAAAGCCTTATTTGTACCTTGCAAGGCCTTAAAATTCTTAACCATCCAGCTTTTGATGCCCTCTTCGATCCTTTCTCCCAGTTTGATAATGTTAGAAAATTTTTGGCCCTCGATCATCATCAACCTCTCATAATACTGTGGATCTTGGGCCCAGACTAAGAATTTGTTCATTTGTTCTTCTTCTAAGGCGGGTCTAACCTTGGCAGCTTCGGACCTCCAACGAGTAGCGTACTCGCAGAATTTTTCTGTAGGCTTCTTCTTTAGATTTTGAATATAGAACACATCTGGTGCATTCTCCGTGTTGAACCTGAATCTGTCCATAAAATCAGACGCCATGCTTACCCAGTTCGACCACTTCTTTGGATCTTGGCTAATGTACCAAGATAAAGCATCTCCCTTCAAACTCCTCATGAAAAGCTTCATGCGAATTTTCTCGTCTTTTCCTACTCCAACCAATTTGTCATAGTACGTTCTTAAATGGACCCTTGGAACCCCTGTACTATCAAACATTTTGAACTTAGGAGGTTTGTACCTCTCGGGCAGTTCGACATCGGCTGTATGCAAAGATCTTCGTAGTTCAACCTTTCAATTCCCTTACTACCTTCAACGACTTAAATTCTGTTAGTCAATTTCTTAAGTTCTTCGGCCAGGTTTCTGATGAGCACGTCTTTATCATCAGACTCAGGTGTGCTTTAGATGGGCTGGGTGGAGTGTGGCATAGTCTCCACGTAGATGAGGGTATTATATTAGGTGTGGCAGTGGTCATTTGTGGAGTTCTGGGATGAGCAGTGGGGTGTTATTTGAGGTATGATAGGCGTTCCATTTTAAGATATGAATTTCTTAAGTTTATTTAATGCTAGTAATTGTCTTGGTTATGAGTTAACGATATTAGAAAAACGAATTGCTTAAATTTCGTTTGGAATTGCTAGTCCCTTTTATTCACCGGTTTAATGTGGGAGTGATTAATAAAATAAATTATTGTGACCATGGGTACGGTTCCCGTGGCATGGTCACGATACACTATCTAAAATCTGAGGGTGCATTTCATGTGACCCGATTCTAATTTCTAACAAGGTTAAATAAAGCGTGTCATGAACTGCGATTGCATTTCCTGTACCTTGGCTTACAATGTATTTTAAATAACCTTGAAATTTCCTGAAATATTAAAAGCGACTAAAAATTTAAAAGGACACGTAGGTTTAAAATGTGTAATTAAATCAGATAATTGAGCCAATAATAATAGTTGAGTGACTGTGCTAGAATCACAGAATCTGAAAATGCCTAACATCTTCTCCCTGGTTAACAGAATTCCTTACCCGGATTTCTGTGTTTGCAGACCATAAATAAGAGTCAATCTTTCCTCGACTCAGAATTTAAACCGGTGACTTGGGACACCATAAATTATCCCAAGTGGCACTCTGAATTTTAAACAAAATAATCCCGTTTCGATTGTCACTTTAATTGGAAAAAACTCCCTTATACCCCTCTGGGGGTATTAAAAAGTAGGTGTGACAGCTCTGACGACTTTGCTGTGGAGCGAACCCAGAATCTTTGGTTCACGGTTCATGGTTCAAGAATTCGAGCTTAGAATAATTATTATATTTGGCTTTATTTATTATCTAGTTTTATTTACATGTTTGGGCCTAATGTGCTAAATGTTGCTTTTACCGCTTTGATATTGTTGAATTGTATATAAATTGTTGCAAAACCCTCATCTCTCTGAGTCTTCTAAATTATCTAGGAAGGGTGCACTTCGTGTAGCTTCTCTTTTGTTAGAGTCATATCCCAATTTTATAACGAGGTTCAGACAAGTTGCAAAGCCAGTGAAGCTTCTGTATTCCCAGTACACTGACCCCCTTGGCTTGAGCTGTCCGCTCGGGTAAGCTAGGTCTAGAACAAATAAACCTAGATTTTTAAACCTAGAATAACATAGCCTCATGCCGGATCCCTAGTAGGAACTCTTTTTTGCATCACGTGCATCTGACTTTAGGGACTCAACACAGGGGTTGGGTCCGTCTAGGACAGGTGTACTAAAAAATGAAAGACCATCCTGATGCATCCTATGTGCTACATGTTGCAATCTTCAAGGGTATAAGGGTCATTTGGCGGACCAATGATAGTTGAGGGCATATAAAAAAAAGAAAAAAGAGAGGGTGAAGTGTTAAAATAAAGCAAGGAGGGCGCAATTATGTTTTCTGTCACGTTTTTGTTAAAAAAAATAAAATTCAAAAAAAAGATTTTGCACTTTTTCATAATTTTTTGAAAATAAAAAAAATTAAAAAAAATGGGGAAAAGAAAATCCAAAAAAAGTTTACATGTTTCATCATTTTTCAAAAAAAAAAGACAAAAAGCATATGTTCTCTAAATTTTATTTTTTAATTCTCGCCCGCATCCAATCTGCCTGAATTACGCATACCTGATTGGGATTTTTACTTAGCTATACTATGGAAGAAACCTATTTACTACTTTTATTTAGGTTTCTTATTAATAACTATATATACATATATTTATTTGTTTTACCCAAAACATTAAAAAAAAGAGGAAATGAAATATACCTTAAATAGTGGGTATCAGTTACATAAAATATCCCATATTTAAGATACCCAAAATCAATACTTACCTAAAATTCCTTCATTTCCTCAACAAACCCACCCTAAAATCATCTGTTCTCTTTCTAATTAACAACTCCCTTTACCATAAGACCCACTCCAAAAATCTCGCTTACCCCTAAATTGCAGATTCGCAGGTAATCCGAATGTGTTGATATACATTTCTCTCTTTAATCATCCAAAATCTCTTTCTTATTTATACATTACTGAAGAATTTCAAAGATTTGCTCTACAATCAAGTTGTCGGTAAGCTTCACTCTACATTAACTATGTCTATTTTCTAATTTCTCTGTATTTTGTTCTTATTCGTGTTTTTTATCCATTTTCAGAACTAACAATGGGTAAGATATCTTTGCATGAATCTGTGAGAAAACATTCTGGAAAATCTGTTGTTGATACACCAACAGGTACCAACAGTTCGAAGATCACCCCGGAAACATTGGGAAAAAGTTGTGGGTGAAACACCTAGTTTTGAATTAGGTGTATTTTCACAAGAAGAAAAAAAATCAAAAAATCGAATTCTAGGCATGCAATACCTGTAGTGATTGATGAAGGTTCGGTTTCTAAGAGGAATGGTAAGGCAACTAGAGATTATGATTTTGAAGAGGAAGAAGTGGTATTAAAAGCAAGAAAGAGGAGTAAAGTTAATCACGATACTAAATTAAAAAAGAACAATAATGTGAATCCGGATTACGACTCTCGTAAAGATGAATCTGATCACAAGGTACTGTACAACTTTAAAAATACTTCCTTTATGTTTTAGGTGGGTTTTTAGGTAATTTGTTTCCTTTTTGTATGTTTTTTGTATACTGATTGTTTGAGTTTTTCAAAAATTATATTTCTTATTTTGTATGTTTTTTTTTTGTATTTTTCTGTATGAATTTTGCATGTACGCTATTGTTTTGAATATATCCGTCTTTGTAGCATAGTGTTATTGATCTTTAGATGGTTATATATTTATATATTATTTGTACGTTAAATTACATATTTTGTATTGTATTTTATATGCTTATATGAGATAATTTGTTTATTCTCGTAAGTTTTTTGTATACTGATTGTATGAGGCCTCTGAAAAAATTAATTTCACTAAATTTTTTTTTATAACTTGTATAGGCGAAAATCTCCTTATCCTGTGGAAGTGAATAAGCTTGAGAGGCCATTTGATTTGGGTGTTGCAAGGGTAGACAAGAAAGAATGGTTTTACAATTTGCCACACGCAGGACAAGTATTGAATGACACGGTGCGTTGATATTTAACGATCACTCTTAGCTTTTGTATAATAAATGTATAAAACTATTATTTCAGTTTATTTTTTTTTTAAATAACTAAGACATTCTTGTTTTTTGGAATTTATGTTATGTTCAGCACATCGATGTTATTCTTTACTATCTAAGGAAGAGATAAGTATGGCCCATCCAATAAAATCAGGTTCACAACTACTGATTGTTATTTCAAGACAAGGGTCGAACAAGTATATGATCTGTATGTGACTACTCAACATGATAGTAGGGTGGTAAAGGTGGGCGACACTGTAGCTGATTACGTTCTAGGCTATCAGTTACTTGCCAATATTGTTTGGTCAGGAGTTGATTATGTGATAATACCCACTAATGTCAAGGATAAATTCCATTGGGTGTTGGGTGTATTCGACATATGCAAAAGGACCCTAATAGTGTATGACTTATTTATTGCAGTTGGGAATAATAATGTAGTTCATCAGCTTGTTAACAAATTTTCAGTTGTTATACCTCTTTTCCTCCAGTGCTTAGACTTCTATCGGAAGTGGAATGACATAATTTTCAACACCACTCCAGCCTATATTGGAAAAAGTATTTCAGAACCTTTGGAAGTTCAGTGGTTAGTTACCGAGGTTCCACAGCAGAACTTTGGCTCATTGTATGTATATTTAAACCATTACTTCCAATACTACTGGTATTCTATGGCATACAATTGTGTACATTTTAGCATGTGTTTATCTGCTACTTTAATGCTTGTAGGGACTGTGGGATTTATGTTGTAGTATTTGCAGAGTACATCAGTATCGGGGAGTTTTCAATTCCAAATGTCAACTTTAATGTAGATGAGCATCGTAGACGCTTTGGAGCTCTCCTTTGGGATTACGCAAGAAGAAAATGAGATTTAGGGGCTTTTAGTGATAGTGAGGTCACATGGAGGATTGCAAGGAGGAGAGGTGCTCCACCAAAGAAACAAAGATTCAGAGCTCACAACAAATAGGTTATAAAATTTTTAGAGAAAATGTCTTTTAGGAACTTGGTTGTGCGTCATAGTTTGGATGCTACATACTTTATGCCTTTATAATGTTTCTTACATTACAGTTTAAGCATTTTAATTATAATTTCCCATGGTATCGGTTTAATACATTTAATATACACTGGTATAGTAGAGCTATCCAGTTAATATAGGTTTTCAATGATGAATGCAGAATGCACATGAATCGTTTTGACTGAGTTGTTATTATTCTTTCCCATTTTTCTTTAATTTTCTTGGGAGTTACTTGTTTGATACAGTGCCCATACAGGTTCCCATACAGTTATTATACAATACATATACACCTTTCATATTATTATTTTTACTACAATATCTATACACATATTACACCATTTATATATGCAAAACGTTATAGTTTTATCGATTTAATCTTAATTACTCATGGTACTGATTTAATACATTTAATATACATTGGTATAGCAGAGCTATCCAGTTAATATAGGTTTTCAAGGATGAATGCAGGATGCAGATGAATCATTTTGACTGAGTTATTATTATTCTTTAATGCAGGATGCACATGAATCATTTTGATTGAGTTATTATTATTCTTTCACATTTGTCTTTAATTTTCCTGGGAGATACTTGTAAAATTCTGTTTGATACAGTCCCTATACAAATACCATACATTTACTATACAATTACTATAAACCTTTTCTATTTTTTTGTACTATATCTATACAAATATTATACCATTTATATATGCAATTATAAGACATTTATGTACAACAAGAATTTAAAACTTTTGTATACCAGATCTGCCGGGTCTCTAATACATTTACGCTTCAAGCGATATACAATTTTTATATCATTATCATAAAATTATAAGATATTATTACGTATTAACAAGTTTATAAGATAAAGTTTTTTTGCACATGGTCCATTTAAATTTACTACTATATATATACACATATTAAACAAACTATATATGCCAAATATTATACAAAATTATTGATAATTTGATACCGTTTGTATACAAGATCTGCGTGACCTCCAAAATATTTACGCTACAAATGTTATACAATTACAATACTATTACCCCTTAATTTCATTACATTAGAATGATAATAGTATTCCTATATAATTTTGACAAGATTTTATAATTCTTTTTCATCTTTAAATTCTACTCTACTGATACATAAGAAAATACAAATTATAGACATTTATTTCATATATTTACAATAATAAAAAAATATAAAAAATGATACACCAACAAATAAACATTCAATTAATATATAAAATATGCAACATATAAACTTCTTACACTAAACTGCATCACATAAAAAGTAATTTATTTGAAGAATTAACTATTCTATTTTCTCTTAGGAATATTGCGACATGTCTTCTTATTATGTCACGACCCATTTTTCCATAATAGGTCATGATGGCGCCCGACACCATTGTCAGGCCAGCCGATGCGAAAGTATAATTAAATTCTCATTTTACCTTTGCCAAAAACTATTATAATAGATTTTTTCCAATTTAAAGTTATAAACCAGTAAAGATCAATAAAATGTAAAGACAATTATACAACCAAAAAATAACATCTACCACTGTGTGTGCCAGAACCTGGTGTCACAAGCTACGGGAAACTAGTAGAATATGCACAAAAGAATAATACCCTATCCTACTGTCTGAATCAGGATAGACAGAAACAACAAGAAAATACAAGGAAGACTTCTTCGGTTGCGGATCTGCAAGAAAGGAATGCAGCTCACCGTAGAAGTCCCAGATGCGCTCACTGATATGCACCAGAATGATGTCCGGATCCACCTGCCTCAAATTCTGTACATTTAAGTACAGAAGTGTAGCATGAGTACATAAACAATATGTACCCAGTAAGTATCCCGTCTAATCTCGAAGAAGTAGAGACGAGAGGTCGACTCGATACTTACTAAGGTCAATTAAAATATATATATAAATATGATGAGTTCAAATCATGGAATTTACAAACATCGATAGTTTCATGACAGTGGTATAAGTCAAGAAATCTACAACATCAAGTTTATAATTTATCATATGAGATAATGGCAAAATAAAACATATATAAGCTTTTCCACATTTAACATGCGCACATAATACCGAGGCGTTGGCCGAACCAACAGAAATAAACTGTGCACTTACCGAGGGTCGACGACGCTCCTATAGATACATCTCTTCATACCGAGGCGTTCAGCCCGATCCACAAATAAGGATGAAATATCAAGTTCACACACATGGCACATAAATGGTCAAAAATACCAAACCAAACTTAGTTAACTATACAAGTATGCTCATATCCCCTTTTTAAGTCTCTAGTACACACTAGGTGTTCATAACAACAAATTAACATAAGAGATATTTAATAGGCATGTTGTAGGTCCTAAGCTACCCGAACGTTTAACATAGTAGTATCTACACACGGGCTCTCGTCAACTAACGCGTGCGTAGTCCCCCCATTTAGCAACAAACACTCAAACATTGATCCTAAGGGGACAATTCCCTCTTACGAGATTAGAAAGGAGACTCACCTCGCTCCGAAGCGTACTTTCGATATTAAGAATAAGCCCAAACCCTCAATTTGTAGCCAAACGAGCACCAACTAATTAAAATAAGCAAGAACTAGTCAATAAGAGATTACACGGTTAAATTCTAATTGTTCAAGCAATTTCCTAACCATTAATGCAAGTTTCCTAAATTCCGACCTCGGGACCACGTGCCCGGATTCCAATATTTTTCGAAGGAAGTTGTTCTCTATCACTTAAGAATCACAAATATATGATTTCTAGTTCATTTCATGGCAAATTATAGGATTAAATTTTTAGTTTTGATTAAACCCTAGGTATAACTCTATTCTCTTGATTTTTACCTAATTTTAGTGTTAAATCTACCTAATGTTTATGTATTTGAGCTAAAAGTGAGTGGGGATTACTTACCTTGCAATGATATGTGGAAACTCTCTCTTTGAAACCTCCAAAATCGCCCAAGTGTGTAGTGAAATGTGAGAGAAATGAGTTGGGGTTCGTATTAATGAACCCTTCTGTCCCCATTGACTTCCGCTTCTGCGGAAGGATTCCCGCTTATGCGGGTTCCGCTTCTGCGGGTTCTGCTTCTGCGGACACAAGCCGCTTTTAAGGAAATGGGCAAGGGGGCCTAGGCCACTTCTGCGGTCTAAACCTCGCTTTTGCGAGTCCGCTTAAGCGGAAAACCCACCGCTTCTGCGATTCTGGGCTTGGGCGGATGGACCGCTTCTACGGTTAGGGGTCCGCTTCTGCGGTTTCCCCTGCGCCTGGCCCCTTCCGCTTCCGCGATAATTGGACCGCAGCTGCGGTCCCGTTTTTGTGGCCAAAGAACCGCAGATGCGGTTATGACAGAAGCAGCAAAAATCCCAGCCCTTTCTAAATCTCCAACTTCACTCGAACCTCGACCATTTGACACTCGGGGCTCCCAAGCCCCATCCGAACATACCGACAAGTCTGAAATTACGAGGCGAACCTACTCGAACCCTCGAAACACTAAAAGCAACACTAAATCGAGGAATCAACCCCCAAAACCAAATGAATCAAATCATTAAACTTCAAGTTCTTAATTCTCCTCCAACGGGTTAAAACGCCCTTAAACTACTCGGATTGACACCAAATCTTTCGGGTAGGTCTTAACTGACATTTCGGACTTGTACTAAGTTTCGTAATCGAAATCCGAACCCGATACCTAGGAAAACAATGATTTCTTTCTTTATTTAAATATTTGAAACTTAAACTTAACAATTTCACATAAAAATTCACTACTCGGGTTAGGGACCTCGGAATTCGATTTCGGGCATACGCCCAGGTCCCATATTTTCCCACGGACCCTCATAAATTGTCAAATCACAATTTTGGGTCCGTTTTTCCAAAATATTGACCGAAGTCAAACTTGGCCTTTTTAAAGAAACTTAAAGAAGCAACTAGACTTATTCTTGCTCAAAACTCTTCTAACTTCCCAAACACCCGTCCCCGCAAGTTATAAATTAGCTAAAGCAAGTGCGGGAAGTTTTATTTAAGGGAACGGGGTTCAAAATGCAAAATGACCAGTCGGCTCGTTACATTCTCCACCTCTTAAACAAACGTTCGTCCGCGAACAGACATAGAAAAGTACCTGGACTGTTGAATAAGTGAGGATATCGGCTCCGCATGTCATCCTCGGACTCCCAGGTCGCCTCCTCGACCGGTTGGCCCCTCCACTGGACTCTTACTGCAAAAATCATCTTGGACCTCAGATGGCGATCCTGTCTATCAACAATGACAACTGGCTCCTCCTCATAGCCCAGCTCTCGTCTAGCTGAATGGTACTAAAATCCAACACGTGTGAATAGTCGACATAATACTTCCGAAGCATCGATACATGGAAGACTGGATGAACTCCTGATAAACTGGGAGGTAATGTAAGCTCATAGGCAACCTCTCCAACTCGTCTCAACACCTCGAAGGGGCCAATAAACCTTGGGCTCAACTTGCCCTTCTTTCCGAACCTCATAATGCCCTTCATGGGCGAAACCTTCAAGAGAACCTTCTCACTAATCATGAATGATATATCGCGCGCCTTCTGGTCCACGTAACTCTTCTGCCTGGACTGAGCTGTGCGGAGCCTCTCCTGAATCAACTTTACCTTACCCAAGGCGTCCTGAACCAAACCTATACCAAGCAACTTAGCCTCACCAGGCTCAAACCACCCGATAGGAGAACAACAATGCCGACCATATAATGCATCATACGGGGCCATCTCTATGCTGGACTGATAGCTGTTATTATATGAAAACTCCGCCAGGGGTAAGAACTGATCCCACAACCCTCCAAAATTCAATCACACATGCTCTAAGCATATCCTCTAAAATCTAAACTGTTCGCCCCGACTGCCCGTCGGTCTGAAGATGGAATGCCATGCTAAGCTCTACGCGGGTCCCCAACTCACTTTGGATAGCTCTCCAGAAATGGGAAGTGAACTGATGGCCTCTGTCTAATATGATAGAGACCGGCACACCGTGCAACCTCACTATCTCCCGAATGTAAATCTAGGCATATCTCTCCACTGTATAAGTAGTTGCCATTGGAATGAAGTGGGCCGACTTGGTCAATCTATCCACAATAACCCACACTGAATCAACCTTTCGCTGAGTCCGTGACAACCCAACCACGAAATCCATGGTGATGCGCTCCTATTTCCACTCCGGAATGGGCATCTACTAAAGTAGGCCACCTGGCCTCTGGAGCTCATATTTGACCTGCTAGCAATTCAAACATCTAGCAACATACTCCACTATGTCCTTCTTCATCCTCCACCACCAGTAGTGTTGTCTCAAGTCACGATACATCTTCGTAGCACCCGGATGAATGAAGTACCTCAAACTGTGGGCCTCCTCTAGAATCCTCTCCCTCAAGCCATCAACATTAGGGACGCATACACGGTCCTGAAGCCGTAACACACTATCCTCGCCAATAGAAATCTCCTTAGCACCTCCCTGAAGTACTGTCTCTTTGAGAACTGCCAAATGTGGATCATCGAACTGTCGGGCCTTAATTTGCCCCAACAAAGAAGACTGAGCAACCACACATGCTATAACCCGGCTGGGCTCTGAAATATCCAATCTCACAAGTCTGTTAGCTAAAGACTAAACATCCCAAGCTAATGGTCTCATCTCAGCAGGAATGAATGCCAAGCTACCCATACTCTCTTCCCTCCTACTCAAGGCATCCACAACCACATTTGCCTTGCCTGGATGATAAAGAATGGTAATGTCATAATCCTTTAGTAACTCAAACCACCTGCGCTGCCTCAAATTAAGATCCCTCTGCTTGAACAAATGCTGCAAGTTGCGATGGTCTGTATAAACCTCACATGACACTCCATATAAATAATGCCTCCATATCTTAAGAGCATGAACAATCGTCGCCAACTCTAGATCGTGCACAGGGTAATTTTTCTCATGAACCTTCAACTGACGTAAAGCATATGCAATGACTCGCCCCTCATGCATCAATACACATCCCAAGCCGACGCGAGAAGCGTCGCAATAAACTATATACATCCCTAAACTGGAAGGCAATACAAGAACTGGTGCTGTAGTTAAAGCCGTCTTGAGCTTCTAGAAGCTCTCCTCACAATCATCGGACCAACAGAACGGGGCACCCTTTTGGGTCAACCTGGTCAGAGGTGATGCAATAGATGAAAAGCCCTGCACGAATCGCTGGTAATAGCCTACTAACCCCAAGAAGCTCCTGATCTCGGTTACTGAAGTAGGACGTGGCCAACTCTGAACTGCCTCAATCTTCTTGGGATCCACCTTAATACCCTCTCCTGACACTATATGCCCCAAGAATTCTACTGATTCTAGCCAAAACTCACACTTGAAGAACTTAGCATAAAGCTGCTGTTTTCGCAAGGTCTGAAGCACTACTCTCAAATGTTGCTCGTGCTCCCCCAGGCTACGTGAGTATATCAAGATGTCGTCAATGAAAACAATGACAAAAGAATCAATATAAGTCCTGAACACCCTGTTCATCAAATCCATAAGTGCCGCTGGAGCATGAGTCAAGCCAAAGGACATCACCAGGAACTCATAGTGGTCATACCTAGTCCTTAATGCAGTTTTCAGAACATCTGAATCCCGAATCTTCAGCTGATGATACCCTGACCTCAAGTAGATCTTAGATAACACCCTAGCACCCTGAAACTGATCGAACAAATCATCAATACGGGACAATGGATACTTGTTCTTGATGGTGACTTTGTTCAACTGGCGGTAATCAATATACATCCGCCTAGTCCCATCCTTCTTCTTCACGAATAGCACTGGTGCACCCCAAGGCGATACACTGGGCCTAACAAACCAAGTCAATACAAAAATTAATATCACGGTCTGGAGGCATGCCAAGAAGATCAGAAAGAAAAACATTGACGAACTCTCGGACTACTGGCACTACATCAATCGTCGGAGACTCTGCGGTGGTGTCCCGCACATAAGCTAAATACGCCAAACACCCCTTCTCCACCATGCGCTGAGCCTTCAAGAAAGAAATGACCCTGTTAGGCGTATCAACTATGGAACCCTTCCACTCCAATCTCGGCAACCCTGGCATCGCTAGAGAAACAGTCTTGGCATGGCAATCTAGAACGGCGTGATATGGAGATAACCAATCCATGCCCAGGATAACCTCAAAATCGATCATATCAAGCAATGGAAGATCTGCTCTAGTCGTAAAACCACAAAAAGTAACCACACAAGACCGGTAGATCCGGTTCACAACCACGGAATCACCCACAGGAGTGGACACATGAACAGGAACACCCAAAGGCTCAGGAGAAATAGCCAGGAAATGAGCAAACAGAGATGATACATAAGAATAAGTAGACCCTTGATCAAATAATACCGATGCATCTCTACCGCTAACGGAGATAATACGTTTGATGACGGCATCTGAGGCCAATGCATCCGGCCTGGCTGGAAGAGCATAGAATCTAGCTGGAGTACCAGCTGTCTGGCCTCCACTTGACTGAGGAGTAGCTGGCTGACCTCTCCCTGTCTGGCCTCCACCTCTGGATTGGCCTCTACCACTCTGCCCTCCACCTCTAGGTGGCTGGGCTGCTGGTGCTGGAGTCGAGGGCTGCTACCCCTGTTGTACTGCCTTGCCCCTAAGCCTGGGGCAGTATCTCCTCATGTGGCCTGTGTCACTGCACTCAAAACAACATGGTGCGGCGACCTGCTGCCCTGATGACTCGTAGACCCCGTGGGAGGAGCCTGGATAGCCGGTGGGTGATATGAAGTCTCCGACATAGCACTGAAGTAGGGATCAGAAGAACCCTGAGGACCTGAATACCCACCGGAAGAACCTTGAATAGCTGGCGGGCGGTAGGAACTCTCTGGCATGGCACTGAAATAGGGGCATGCTGGAGTACCCCGGGCGGGAAGCTGGTGGTGCTGAAGATGGGGGCATACTGGGCTGACCCCTCTCATACTGACCTCTGCCCCTAGCTGGGGCACCTCTGAACTCTCCAAAGAAGCTGGCTCTCTTGTCCTACACTACTACAAAAAAGTCTTTTAGCGGCAATTAATTCGCATTTTAGCTGCAATTGTTATTGCCGCTAAAATATTTACCAACAATTAATTTTTGGTCAGTGTTTCTAGTGTCGCTAAAGGTTTTAGCAGCCATTGCACGAAGTGCTGGTAAAGACACCTTTTATTGCCGCTAAAAGTACTTGAGTTTTAGCGGTAATTATTTACCGACGATTAAATTGGCTACTAAAACTCCTCTAAGATGTCCAGCATCATACATTCTATGACTTTTGTTATTGCCGTAAAGATCTATTCAATTGCCAGTGAAAAGAGCCCTTTTAGCGGCAAATGTAATGGGCACTAAAATTATCTCTGAGTTGTCTTTGTTATTCATATATTTAAAGGCTTTCATTATGGCTGGTAGAAATCCATCTGATTACCAGCAAAGGACTTCTTAACCAACTTTCTTATTGCTAGTAAGCATTAAGAAAGGTTCTTTTCATAACATGTAATGCACAATATGCGTGTGAAAATTTAATAATAATAATAATAATAATAATAATAATAATAATAATAATAATAATAATAAGAATAATAATTCTCAACAAGCTTAATACAGTTTATTAAATTCACAACAAAATCTACTATTTCATAATTTCAAAGTGTCAACAACATAACCAAAAAGGTCAAATATTAGTATCTAATAACTAGTGTAATTTAGCGTAACTGGTATTATCAAATAGCTATAATACTATATATAAATGGCATCTTTAAAGTTTCTCCAACTCTTGATCATGATGAAATTTCCACATGCCAGATATCTGAACTACCACGTCGCCACTAGTCTCCTGAGCTTTATGCCTTGCATAATGCAGTACCTTTATAAGAAACAAATCAAAGCATGAAATAATTATTTGTTAATTGTAGTGGTAATCTATGACTAGTGTCATAATTGCACAACTACTTTAAATCTGATAATTGTAAAATAGACTTAACCATTCCTAGAGAAACTTTTTGGAATTTTGGTGAGTGTAAACTATGAAAGAATTATGTTCCTCATTCACTTGTATGTTTTGCATGCAGACTTTCAAGCCAACACAATACGAGAAAAATAAAGAACCTCAAAACAAATTTCATTAAGATAAGGTCAATCTCTGAGGATCTCAACAATCTATATTATATTTCAACTAGCACTTTTTAAGTTAATTTTTCACAAAACTGCTTATTAAGACCATATGCTAAGACTGCCACTCAATTGCAACTATGTGAAATGAAATGGTAAAAATCTAACTAAATCTGGACCAGGCTAAAAATACAATAAAATTATATTTTTTAGCTGTCTGGTTAATAAGATAGATGACATCACTTGATTTTTTTTTGTGTTATAAATTTACTTTCGGTCAGTAGAATGAAATGTTGGTGTTTGTTTAGTACATAAGTGTTTGATGCCTACTAGTCTCCCGTTTCATATTAGATGAGGTGGTTTGATTTGGCACGGAGTTTCAGAAGAAAGAAGAAGACTATTGAAACTTATGGTCTTAAAAGCTTAAGGGGTAAAAGGTTTGTGGGGCCATGCCATTTGTGTGGCTATAACAGCTTCACATTAAGGATAAATGGGTAAATGAAGAGTTTAAAGTTTGAATTATTTCTAAATTTAGAAATGTGTCATTTGTTTTGGAACAGACTAAAAAGGAAAGTACCTCATCTAATATGAAACGGAGGGAGTAATAAACAAATAGTGATAATTTTTTTAATGAAGTAAGATAAACAAATATTGATAATTTTTGTGTAACTTTTTCTTATTTGACTTTATAAAAAAATTTCTTTTAAAAGACATTACCATATTAAACAAGTACAGATACAAACAAGTTTTGCTTTATTTTTGGGACAATTAAAGATTAATTCAAGCAAGTTCTACTTAAAAGTTAACAAGGGAGTTATGAAACGATACCCATTGTATGCAACTCGTTCAAGCATGGCATAAAAATGACCTCCTACTTTTTTAATAGAAATTATTTGGAATTTCAAGGCAAAATATAATGTCGCTGGAACTATAAACACTGATAAGATATGTAAGAAATTAGAAGCGGTGTAAACCCCTCAAATACCTTGATGGAAGCTTCCCATACGTTTTCTTTTTACCACTTGAAGGAGGTTCAGAGGTGTCCATGCGTCCGACTTTGCATTTTTCACAGTGTCTATGCTTCTCGCTTTGGTACTTGATATCTGCTAGAGTCGAACTACAAGAAGCAACATCAACTTTGGTGCTTTTAATCATTCTCACCTTCGGTACATGACCATCCTTGTGATCTTAATAACCAGAATTAGAAGATAAATTCTCATATGTTTCATTCATACACTAATGGATTCGAGCAAATTATACCAAGAAGCTGGAAGATAACAGGATAATATTTAATAATGAGTGACTCTAATGAATATACATGTATAAATATATGATCGTGGGAGAAATAGCTATTTGAAATTAATTACCCAAAGTTTGTTCACATCACTGGGAAATGTCAGAAAACTCAATTTTGCAAATGTTACTGATCTCAAGAAGGATGAAAAGGATGAACAATAGAGTAAAACAATGCAGAAATAAATATAAATGGGAGTGGATAAAGAAAAGAACAGGGGAAATAAGCAAATCATATTTCATTCCCAACATATTAAATCATCGATCCAATCATGTTAAAGAATTTAGAAGTTTAAAATAATATGGAACATGTAGGAATTAATTAAAATTGATATCCTAACATACTAGCAACATGAGTGAAAGTAAGGATTTAATAGCAATATATTTATCTTATTATACCATGGATATTATAGAGATAACAAGTTGCTGAACAGAGATAAGCAACATACATTCAAATAGAAAAAAGGAAAGGAATCTTTACTTTGAAATGACATTCATGGTGTTTATATAGCTTGTTCATGGCAGTTATTTACATCATGAACGTAGTATAAATAACAATAACATTAGAAAACATGACAAGATAAATATCTTAAGTATATTATAATGTATAAATCAACCTCCAATGTGAGCTTAAGAACACCAAACGCTGCGCCGATAATCAAGTTAGATATTACATACTAATCTTCCTCTATCGAACATCATCTTAATGATATAGACATAAGGATCTTGAAGAGAAGAAGAAGATTAATTCAATAAAACTGATCTCATTGAAGATGAACTAAGCAATGTAGCATAAACTTATTCAGCAATTGCAACAACAACAACATGAAAATAAAATAATCTTTTAAGCTTGCAAGTTTCATGAAACCTGGTACAAGAAGATTACTATTTAGCTTTTGCATTTCACTACAAATAACTTCCCTAGTATCTTGTAATAGATTCTGATTTATCCGTGTAAGAAGGGAAATAAAACAACATATCACTCACTGATCACAACAATAAAATTCTCACTATCTCATGTCCTCAACTATCCTAAGCTAAATTATTCTAGAAAGCTAATTAGAACAAAGTACATCTGTGCATACATAACTTCTAGAATATTGAGATATTGTAGAGCGATAATAAAAGAAATAAAACATACTACAATATATCTAACAAATAACCTCTTGATAAGCGATAGATAAAAGCATGATGTGTTTTTAGTTTTCATCTGTTTTATCTCCAAAATGAAGAATTCATATGGAACTACCCAATAACATCTTGTTTGAGGAGGGTTATTTTATTAGATAATACATCAAAAGAACAAATTGCGACATGTAGCCTGATTCACATGGCTAGAGTAAATATTGCATAACACTTCTGCATTGGCTTTCCAGTTGGCATATTTGATTTGTTTGGTAATTATTAGAATAAAAAAATTTATTCATCTCTTTCCTTTCTTTTATCTTCATATTTAGTTAGCAACAATCAAACGTTTCAGACTATTTAGAGAAATTACACGTCTAAAGTTTTTTGTATCCAGTAATATTTTGAAACTTTCTTTCTTACTACTACTTTTAGCTATTGTTTCTCAAGATTTTTTTTCCAAATCTACAATATTTCGAGAGCAAATTTCATCTCGAAAAATAATGAATTCAACAGCCGAAAGAACATGACTATAAAATCAATGGAAAAAATTCTCCAGAAAATTAATAATAATTCACAAAGTACCCGATGAAGAAACTTATTTAAATGAATCTCTAATAGAAATTTATAATCTATCAGCATACATAAAAAAAAAGAATAGAAGGGACCTTGAGCCCAGAGACGCAACTTTTGGCTTCTTCAATATAAAAAAAAAATAGCACCTGCATCGATTTCTCGAGTGATGATGAAGAAGAAGAATTGCAACAGTTATGCACCAACAACAAAGCCTCAAACTATTTTGACGTTCTTCTAATTTATTGAAAAAATAATGAATCTTTGTTGATTGGTAGTCAAAAGAGATAGAAGAAGAAGTAAATGATGAAGTACCAAAGTGATCGATCTAGCAGGAAATAGAGATGAATTTTGAGTGTTAGGATTTCAATTGATTTTTATTTTTCATTCCCCTAGGATCTCAATGAAAATAAAAATATAAAATAAATACATAATTAATATTAAGGAGGGAAATAAAGAATAATTTGGAGGGATTGTAAAAAAAGTCTCGCTCTTGGACTTGTTAGAGTAATAGTAAAAGGCGTAAGCTTTACTGGCATTTTTTGAATTGTCAGTAAAAGTTATTTATTCTCGGCAAATATTCAATTGCCACTAATACTGGCTTATACGTAATAAATTAGCGGTAATTAACTTATTGTCACTAAATAATTGCCACTAAAAGGCTTTTTTGTAGTAGTGCTACTGTATCTGCTCCCTACCCCTCTGACGATATCCCTCAATCCGGCAAGCAATCTCGACCACAAGCTGATACTGTGTACCCATCTCCACCTCTCGGGCCATACCCGATCGAATACTGGGCTGCAATCCGGCAACAAACCTCCACACTCTCTCTTCATCCGTAGGGAGTATCATAAGTGCATGACGAGATAACTCAGAAAACCTCGCCTCATAGTCGGTCATAGACATCTAACCCTACTCAAGGTACTCAAACTGATACCGCAGCTCTTCCCTCTCAGAGGGCGGAATATACCTATCCAGGAACAACTGTACGAACGGACCCCAAGTGATGGGAGGAGAACCAGAGGTCCTACTAAGAACATAGGACTGCCACCATCTACGGGCCCTACCCTCAAGCTGAAAAGTAGTGAAACCGACTCCATGCGACTCCAATATCCTCATAGCGTGCAGTCTGTCCCTGCACCTATCGATGAAATCCTGGGCGTCCTCATGACACTCACCTCCGAAGACTGGAGGATAAAATCTGGTCCATCTGTCTATTAACTTCTACGAATCGATCTCCACAACTGGCCTAGGCTGGGGTGTCGCTGCAGTAACTGGCTAAACCCCCTCTGCGGGCAGTGCACCCGAAGTTCGATATACCGCAGCTGCATGAACTGAAGCCTGAGCATTAGGGGTCTGTGCTCCCCCTCCTGCTTGCGAAGCAGCTGGGTCTGCTGGAAATAAACCAGCCTGAGTCATAGTGTCCATGAACCGGAGCATACGGTCCATGACCTCCTGAAATCTCGGCGCAGTCATGAAATCCGCCGAAGTAGGCTCAGCTGCGGGCACCTCGCCCTGCTCCTCAATAGTGGGATCCCTTGTAGGGTCTGCTGGTGGTGCAACTGGAATAGCTCTGGGACGCCCTCGTCCCCTACCACGGGCCGGTTCCCTCCCCCGGCCTCTACCTCGGCCTCTAGCAACGGGGGGTGCAGCTTCTCCCGGGTCCGAAATGTCAGCGGTACGAGTCCTCACCATCTGTGAGAGAATAGAAGAGGAAATTTAGTATACTGACCACTGCACGATAGAAAATGAATAAAGAGTAGTCTTTCCTAACACCCTATAGCCTCTCGAAGATAAATATAGATGTCCCCGTACCGATCTACAAGACTTTATTAGATTTGCCCGTAACTTGTGAGACCTATGTAAATCTAGTGCTCTGATACCATGTTGTCACGATCCATTTTTTCATAATAGGTCATGATGGCGCCCGACACCATTGTCAGGCCAGCCGACGTGGAAGTATAATTAAATTCTCATTTTACCTTTGCCAAAAAACATTATAATAGATTTTTCCCAATTTAAAGTTATAAACTAGTAAAGATCAATTAAACGTAAAGACAGTTATACAACCCAAAAATAACGTCTACCACTGTGTGTGCCAGAACCTGGTGTCACAAGCTACGGGCAACTAGTAGAATATGCACAAAAGAATAATACCCTATCCTACTGTAACAACAAGAAAATACAAGGAAGCCTTCTTTGGCTGCGGATTGTCAAGAGGGGAATGCAGCTCACCGTAGAAGTCCCAGATGCGCTCACTGATATGCACCAGAATGATGTCCGGATCCACCTACCTCAAATCCTGTACATTTAAGTACAGAAGTATAGCATGAGTACATAAACAATATGTACCCAGAAGTATCCCATCTAATCTCGAAGAAGTAGAGACGAGAGGTCGACTCGATACTTACTAAGGTCAATTAAAATATATATATAAGTATTGTCACGACCCAAAATCTACTAAGGGTCGTGGTGGCGCTGGACACCTTTGTCAGGCCAGCCAACTAACTCATCAATAAATCCATTTTTTAATACTTTTGAAAATCTACGGTTTTTCCTTCCATTTTTTAAATTTAATGTTCACTATTTGAATTCAAATTTTAAATAATAACAACTGGTACAAATCCGTTGAAAAGCCATCCCAAAAACCTGGTGTCACAAGTACACGAGCAACTACTGATAAGAGAAATAAAATACAATATCTTTCCGGAATACAATGGACGAAAAGTAAATATAGTACACTGGAAGGGACTACCCTAGCGGCGGTCGCCTCAAATGGTACAGCTCACCTAATCCCAGCGTCATCCATGCTGCTACGCCCAATTGGCTGCTAGAGGTGTATATATACCTGTGCAACAAAATGCACAGAAGTGTAGTATGAGTACGTAATCAACGTGTACTCAGTGAATATCCCGCCAAATCCCGCAGTGGTAGAGACGAGATGGCCGACTTTGACACTCACTAGAGGTCCATTATCAATATTCTATAAGTGCGAGAATAATCATAGATTTGTATAAAAGTTCTGATTATGAAGCCAAAAAAAAAATAGGTAAACACCTTCAACAATAAGTCAAGGGCTTCTAAAGTCTATTCTTTATTATCTTATCAATTTATGTCCAGCCACATAGGGCCAATTCCACATTTACAAATTTCCAAGTAATAGATAAACATGCGTAAATCATGCCGAGGTCGACGGCCCGCTCCAACAAAATGTAAATTGTGCACTGCCGAGGGTCGAGCGGCATTAACCATAGATGCATCTATTATCACCGAGGCGTTCGTCCCGTTCCATAATTAAACACATATCCTGCTCGCTAATCATCCATGCAATGCAAGCACACATAAAGTACATGCTCAATCTGTCAAATAAGAACTTATCGGGGAATATTTATTCAAATAAAACCAATTCTCCTTTAACAATTTTAAGAAATGAAGCTTAATCCCTTTGAAATTCATTTACTAATTTAATGTGATTTAGGCAGTTCAATCCATAAATGGGTTCACTATAATCCATGTATGACATGCTCTTTGGGTCCTAGACTACCCGGATAATAGCATGATAGTAGCTACGCATGGACTCTCATTACCTCGTGCGTACGTAGCCCCCACAAATTGGAGCACATAATCATTTACCTCACATATGGGGTAAATTCCCCTCACAAGATTAGAAAGGAGACTCACCTCGCTCCGAAAATCCGCAACCGGCAATCTACATTCCTCTGAAGACTTGAACCAACGTGCAGAGCTTCAAAACTAGCCAAATATGGCAACCTAATGAGAATATACTCAAATACTTGCTAACAATTTGAATCATACAATTTCCCAACTCCATTTGGTGAAATGACAAAAATGCCCTCGGGCCCACGTGCCCGGAATCCGAAATTTTTTGAAGATAAAGTTTACCCATGACCTTACGGACTCAAATATATGATCTACTCCTAATTCCATGCTCAAATTCGTGGCTAAATTCCAAGAATATAATTTTCTAGGTCTTCAACCAAAACCCCAATTTTTACTCTAATTTCCATGCTTAAATCCGTATATAATTGATATATCTAGCTCATAATGGGTGGGAAAAACTTACCTTAGCATGGTTGATGAAGACCCTCTCTTGAACCCTCCAAAAATCGCCAAATGCCATGAAGAAAAATGATAGAAATGGCCAATCCTCGACTTTAAAATGACAGTCTGCCTCCAAGTCTTTCTGCTTCTGCGAAATTATAGCCGCTTATGCGGCTCCTCTTTTGCGTAAATTAGGCCGCTTCTGCGGCTTCCCTGGCCTAGCCCAATTTCGCTTCTGCGATCTTTCCACCGCAGATGCGGTTCCGCTTCTGGAAGCCTTGACCGCATCTACGGTCCTCCCCAAAATCCTATCTCTCGCTTCTGCGTCTCCCTTTCCACTTCTACGGCTCCGCATCAGCGGATCAAGGGTTGCTTCTACGGTCCTGGATGCCCTCACGCTTGTCCGCTTCTGCGGGGCTGCTTCTGCGGTCCCATCTCGGCAGAAGCGGAAATACCAGATTCCAGCTGCTTAGTTATTTCCAAAAATCCCATTTTTGATCCGTTAACCACCCGGAATTCACCCGAGGCCCCCGGGACCCCAGCCAATCATACCAACCAATCCCAAAACACATTACGGACTTGCTCGAGGCTTCAAATCATATCGACCAACGCTAAATTCATGAATTACACCCCAATTCAAGCTTTATGAACTTTAAAACTTCAAACTTCTTTTTCCGATGTTTAAACCCATCAAATCACGTCCGATTGATCTCAAATTTTGCACAAAAATCATATTTGACATTACAGACCTACTCAAACTTTCGGAATTGGATTCTGACTCCGATATCAAAAAGTCAACCTTCGGTCAAACTTCTCAAAAACCTTCAAATTTCTATCTTTAGCCAAATGGCTTCAAAATGACCTACGGACCTCTGAATTCACTTCTGATCGCGCTCCCAACTCCAGAATCACCATACAGAGCTATTCACAGTCTCGGAATCCCAAACGGACATTTAAAATGCTGAAATGCTCTTCAAGCTAACTTATGAAATTTCTTCTAAAATGCTAACTTCCACAATAGGCGCCAAAATGCTCCCGGGTTATCCAAAACCCAATCCTGGCATTCGCCCAAGTCTGAAATCATCATACGAACCTGCTGGAACCTTCAGATCCTAATTCTGAGGTCGTTTACTTAAAAATCCAATCCTAGTTCATTCTTTCAACTTTAAGCTTCTCAAATGAGAATTTTCATCTAAATTTAACTCCGATCTTCCTGAATTTAAATTTCGACCATGTGAACAAGTCATAATACCCGAAATGAAGCTGTTCATGGCATTCGACTACTGAACGGGGCGCTGGTACTCAAAACGACCGGTCGGGTCGTTACAAGTATGATGAGTTCAAATCATGGAATTTACAAGCATCGACAGTTTCATGACAAGTGGTATAAGTCAAGAAATCTACAACATCAAGTTTATAGTTTATCATATGAGATAATGGCAAAATAAAACATATATAAGCTTTTCCACATTTAACATGCGCACATAATATCGAGGCGACAACCCGAACCAACAGAAATAAACTGTGCACTTGCCGAGGGTCGACGACGCGCCTATAGATGCATCTATTCATACCGAGG
>MU784407.1:133604-203311 GCA_026770625.1 Nicotiana glauca
GGAAACTCTCTCTTTGAAACCTCCAAAATCGCCCAAGTGTGTAGTGAAAGGTGAGAGAAATGAGTTTGGGTTCGTATTAATGAACCCTTCTGTCCCCAGTGACTTCCGCTTCTGCGGAAGGATTCTCGCTTATGCGGGTTTCGCTTCTGCGGACACGAGCCGCTTTTGCGGAAATGGGCAAGGGGGCCTGGGCCGCTTCTGCGATCTAAACCTCGCTTCTGCGAGTCCGCTTAAGTGGAAAACCCACCGCTTCTGCGGTTCTGGGCCTGTGGCGGATGGACCGCTTCTGCAGTCAGGGGTCTGCTTCTGCGATTTTCCCTGGGCCTGGCCCCTTCCGCTTCCGTGATAATTGGACCGCATATGTGGTCCCGCTTCTACGGCCCAAGAACCGCAGATGCGGTTATGATAGAAGCAACAAAAATTCCAGCCCTTTCTAAATCTCCAACTTCACTTGAACCTCGACCATTTGACGCTCGGGGCTCTCGAGTCCCGCCCGAACATAACGACAAGTCTGAAATCATGAAGTGGACCTACTCGAATCCTCGAAACACTCAAAACAACACTAAATCGAGGAATCAACCCCCAAAACCTAATGAATCAAATCATTGAACTTCAAGTTCTTAATTCTCCTCCAATGGGTCAAAACGCCCTTAAACTACTCAGATTGACACCAAATTTTACGGGTAGGTCTTAATTGACATTTCGGACTTGTACCAGGTTTTGGGATCAAAATCTGAACCCGATACCTAGGAAAACAATGATTTCTTTGTTTATTTAAATCTTTGAAACTTAAACTTAACAATTTCACATAAAAATTCATTACTCGGGCTAGGGACCTCGGAATTCGATACCGGGCATATGCCCAGGTCCCATATTTTCCCACGGACCCTCAAAAATTGTCAAATCATGATTTCGGGCCTGTTTCCCCAAAATGTTGACCGAAGTCAAACTTAGCCTTTTTAAATAAACTTAAAGAAGCAACTAGAATTATTCTTGCTCAAAACTCTTCTAACTTCCAAACCACCCATCCCCGCAAGTTATAAATTAGCTACAACAAGTGCGGAAAGTTTTATTTAAGGGAACGGGGTTCAAAATGCAAAACGACCAGTCGGGTCGTTACATATTATGTCCTAACACTCCATAATTGCTGCACGACACCTTATACTTTTTAGCTCTCACTTCGTTAAAAGTTTTGTATCTTGTTTTATGAGGCCTTCCCGGAGCCCTTTTCCCAATAAGAGGTAATACCTCCTCCTCCGCAATATCAAAAGGAATATTCCATTTAGTTTCATCTGGTAGAGGGTCCACCGGAATTTCATATATCTTAAGAAGGTTTTCCCTTGTGTAGTAGGTTGAGCAATACTCGTCACTTTTTAGGTTTTTTGATCGCAAAACAGCCAATGCATGTCCACATGGCAGTTCATCCAATTGATAACATCCACAGGTGCAATTCCTTTTCCGTAGGTAAACTATGAATCTCTTACAACCATCAGTGACTGTATGCACATACTCTGTTGAACTTCACACCTATAAATATTAACAAAAGCACACGTTAAATGAATAAGTTCAACTCAGTACACCTAGTTATACAAAAAGCATACATTTAACATACAAATATATATTTTAAAATAAAAAATACAATTAATACTGTCTGCTTTCAATATAGGTGCAAGGATATTGTTGCTAGATTGAAATAACAATTTACCTAATTTTCAAAACAACAAGAAAAAAACATAGAGTAAAATATATTACCCATACAATGTAAATACATATAGTTAAGTTGATACTTACTCGCATGCTCTGTGATAAAACTTCATTATCCTCCAGCATCTTGTTGTATTTTTTCCCGAGGAAAGTGAAGGACCCCATAGCATTCTCCATGTTGGTGCTATTCCACCTTTCAATAAGTGCCCTCATGAATTCTAACAAAGCAGTTACTGGCAATTCTCTTGTGTCTTTATTAGTTTCATTCACCGATTCTGTAATATTTGATGTCATCGTCCAAGTTCTATTCACCGTTGCATACACACGAGACCAATTTTGCTAGCCAATTTCATACAAGTAACTTCTTACTCATGGGTCTATCTCGTCAACCTTTGACATTAGTTCATTAAACTCGTCTATAGTGTACGCTCTTGCCAACGCAAAGTACAACAAACTCAGTCGTTCGTGAGCCTTTTTGAATTTTGTCTTTACGTTGTTCCATATATGCCATATACATGCAAAATGCGGGACGTTGTCATACACAATGGATGTAGCCTTAATGATACCCCCATGCCTGTCCGACACGATACAAATTTGTGGTCTTTCACCAAAAGCCTCTCTGAACCTCTCGATGAACCACCTCCATGAGGCGTCATTTTCCCCATCAACAATTGCGTATGCAAGTGGTAATATACTCTGTCCATAGACAAAATTTATTTCACTATATGATATATATAAATTGACCACCCAATATTCGAATAAAATATATATTATATACACAGAAAGTACTAACAATATAGATAGTTAATCTCATTCATTTGCTCTCCTTTTGTATTCCTGTAACAATGTACTTGCTAACAACAGATTTTTATAACATACAATTATATGTTTTGTTTCTACTCACACATAATTTACACAAAACATACAATATAATACTAATAAATACATATCAAAATAAAGAAAACTAAATGGAATTATGATATCACAATATGTTCATACAGTAGAAATACACTTCAATAAATCAACTAAATGTACACAAGTTACCTGCTGCATCCAATGTGCTTGCAGTTAGTATGGTCCCCCTGTATGCTGATTTGAGGAAGATACCATCCATAACTACAATTGGCCTACAATACTCCTAACCCCTTATTGATGTGTATAAAGCTATAAATGCATACAAAAAACACCCCACATCTGTTTTTTCTAGTCTCATAACTGATCCTGGTTAAGTCTTCTCCAACATATATATAAATAGCTAGGTAGTTGGTTGTAGGATTCACTTGGATCACCTCTCATTATTTGAAAAATATTTTGTTGTGCTCTCCATGTTTGCATTTATGTTAAGTTAATAGTGTATTCCTTCGGCATGTCGAATTGTATGTCCTTCGGTGTGTATATAGTTTTAGGATCTGCATATTTGGTCATGATAATACTCCCAATGACTTGGTAGTTGCTTACCGACGTGTATAAGTATTATCCATCAACGAGCGTGTGTGTACACTGTTTAATTCCCTTAACTTGAACATGGTTGATTTGTTAAGGCTTGTAGACCTAAATTTCCATGCACAATGCTTGCTAAGGCACTCGAGGCAGTAGCTGGGAAGTCAAAAATGATAAAATACAATTAACTGACAAAAGTTATACAGTTGTAATACAAAAGTAAAGCCTTTTATCGCACTGAATAATTGACACAAACCCACTTACTTAAAGCATCAAGCGAAATTAACCCGCTTACCATACAAAAATTAAATACAATAACAAGGAATACATACATTTCTTTGAATGTTAATATTATATTTGTATATCGTTCCCCCAAAGTGGATGATTGCTCCTCTTTGGCAATCTATCCTGGCGGAGCCCTTTTCGACTTGTCAAAAGTAATTACCTGTTTTCACATGACCTTTTCACCCTGAATTGGAATTTGTGCATAACTGCATAACACTTCATCGCACTGACAATCGTATATTTGTCTAGGTAAATCTGATTGACCTCAATACTTTTGGGTAGTGTGTCTGCTATTATTAAACACTCACAACCACCATTGTCATCGCATGGATCCACATCAAGCAAATTTACTTTCTCAGAAACACCGCAGAATGTATCACCATTATATGGTAATTGTATCAGGCTATTCTGTGCATTTTCAAAGGACTCTCCAATGATATTATCGTCTGTCGTATTCCAGCCCAGCGCGAATTCCTTCAGTGTTATACTAATGGATACATTCTGAACTCCTTGTAGTTCCTTTTCGTCTCTATATACACTCGTAGCCCCATATCATTGTGAATTTTCATGGAAGGGCACCTGTCATTGATTATATATTTGATCTCCATTATTTTAACAGAGGTATCTATAGATAATTGATGAGCAATGACTGAAATTAACTCATCGTAGGTTGACTCTATGTTGATTACAACTCCGTCGATATTGAAATCTACATATTGGCCAGTAACATCCCATCGGCCTGAGTGTTGAAGCATGATTGTCATAGTCGCCATTTGAATCTCTACAAGGCTTTGAATTAGACTCGGCGTCAAACTTCAAAATTGTATCACAGTGACAGAGATTTTTCTTCTCCAGTCTAATTTTGTTCATCAGATGCAGCAGAACACTGATTTAATCTATTCTATTCAGATTTTACGCAGCTCCATTTATGGTAGGAAAAAGAAGAGATGGAGATTATGGGCGAAAATTGAGGGATTTTGAGGTAGATGAATCCCAAATACCTCGCTCGTAATGGAACGCGTTTGTTATGGTAGTATTAAAAACATACGGGCTTGGAAAGTTAATATACTAATTGTATAAAAATTGTTAAAGAAAGTACGGTAGTTGGGGAAAACTATTAAACCTAGAGAAAATTGGTAATATAGTCTTTATTATATTATTACTAGGAAAAAATCCCTAAAACTCATCTTTCGGGTCGTGATACATAGATAACTCACATAAGATCCAGTTTTCCTAGTAAATCTTAGGTTCTTGGCTTTGCGGGGTCTTAGCCAAATCTTGCATTTTTAGCCACCTTTAGCCACATAGGTTAGTTTTAGAAAAATAGTCACAATCATGTCTTGCATGTGTCCAACAGGAAGGGTTATTGTTTCACATAGTGTTTTGGGTCTTTAACTTTATTTGGTCTTAATTTTCTCATAGAGGTGTGGATATACTTACCGGAGTTTGAGCATGACTTTCACGACCCAAATCCCAAATCTGGTCGTGATGGCGCCTCTCGTGGAGACAGGGCCAGCCAGTCAACCCAATTCATCTTTTAAAAACAATCATTTAACGCAATTATAGTGCAACATGGTTTAATAAAACCAAATAGCGGAAATATATATATAAAATATATGCGGAAATCCAACCCAACACAGCCCTAACCGGGGTGTCACAAGTCATGAGCATCTAAAGAAGACTGAACACCATTATATGGCCAATAATATATACAAAGTAAAATCTGGAGTTCAAAAGATGAAGTCCGGTGCCGCGAAAACTGGCGGTCACCTTTCTCAGCTTCAATAATAATGCCTTCAATCCGCTAATAACCCGCTAACGGGGAACAATACCTGCAACTGCACGCGAGGTGCAAGGAGTAAAGTGAGTACTCCAACTCAGTGAGTAATAAAAGTAAATAATAGCTGAAAGCAAGAAATCATGTAAGGCACTCCATCATGCCATATAGAACAGTACAACTCTTTTTGAGGAGAACAGTAAAACCATGAAAATCCTTTGGAAAACATCTGGTCTCAGTGAAAACCTCTTTTGAAAATATTCATTTTCAATAGTTCCGAAAATAATTTCAACAAGTAGGAAATAATCAGAAATCTGCCCCTCGGGCTCAATATCAACCTTTCAGTACAGTATCAGCCCCGCGGGCTCACTCCCAAATCACAAAGTACAACATCAGCCTCTCGGGCTCACTCACAACTCACAAAGTACAACATCAGCCTCTCGGGTACATCACTCCATTAACAAATAACACCAGGGTATCTGGTAAATAGTGCAAGAAGTAGCATGGATGCCAATGATATGAGTGCTGAATGTCATGACAACATTACAAAATAAGAACAAATGCATGAGTGCAATGCAATGCATATGACGGTACACTCTAGTACCCGCTGCGGCGTGCAGCCCGCTCCATTTATTTATCGTCGACGGCGCTCACTGGGGGTGTGTACAGACTCCGGAGGGGCTCCTACAGCCCAAGCGCAATAACAAGCCATCTCGTGGCATCACATCTAGGCTCTCAGCCTCATATCAATATCAGTATAATCATCCAGGCACTCGGCCTCAATATCAATGTAACACCGCTGCGGCGCGCAGCCCGATCCACCCATAATCAATATAATACTGCTGCGGCGCGCAGCCCGATCCATGCTCAGTCCAGAAAATCATCATAAGCCCCTTGGGCATTTATAAAACAGTAGTTCTCAGCCCGAAATATCATTTAAAATATCATTTGAGTTTTCAAAACTTAGAAGTATGGCTGAGTTTGCAAAACAGTATTTAAAACCTTGGACTGAAACCAAATGATATGCAAGATATGCTAAAACAGTAATATCAATCCCCGAAGGATTCACATAGTTGGCACGAAGCCCAAACATGGCAGTCAGCCCATAGTATGATGATACAAGCAGTTTTAGTCAATTACACGGTAAAATCAACAACCGGGACGGACCAAGTAACAATCCCCAACGGTGCTCTACCCCACGCTTATATCCGGCGTGCAAGTCACCTCAATACAACACTATGATGTGCAATCCGGGGTTTCAAACCCTCAGGATATCATTTACAAGTATTACTCACCTCGAACCGGTGAAATCTCTAGCTCTCGACGCCTTTGCCCCTCAAACTGGCCTCCATGCGCGTCAAATCTATCCAAAATCAGAGCGAATACATCACAATATGGAAATAGGACAATACCCAATCGAAAAATATCGAAATTCATGAAATTTGCAAAACCCGAGCCCCGGGCCCACGTCTCAAAAAATTATAAAATTAACATCGCCGGCTTCCTTATCTCGCCACGAGTCTAACCATGTAAAAATCATTCAATTCCCATATCATTTCGGCCCTCAAATCCTTGATTCTATCCATGAGGGTTTTCTACCCTTTTCCAACAAAATTCTCTGACTAACCGCTAAAACTCGTAATAGATTCAAGTTATACAACCAAAATTTAGTTAAAAACACTTACCCCGTTGTTCTCTATGAAAATCGGACCAAAAATCGCCTTAACCGAGCTCCAAATCGTCAAAAATGAGAAATGGGAACGAAGTCCCATTTCCAGAACTTAACCTTTCTGCCCAGGCCTATTTCCGCTTCTGCGATACAAATGTCGCTTCTGCGGATTTTCTTCCGCTTTTGCGGTTTCCCTCATTTTGCCCAGGACCGCTTCTGCGTCCATTTTTCACAAAAGCGAGACCGCTTCTGCGGCCTTCCAACCGCATCTGCGGTTTTCCTTAAAGTTGCCCAGGACCGCTTATGCGGTCCATAACCGCTTATGCGGAACTTAGTCCGCTTCTTGCGGAAGGTCGGGCCCCCACTGGAGCCACTTATGCGATCCCCCAGCCGCATCTGCGGAACCGCCTATGCTGTCCGTTTTCCGCAGATGCGGAAATGACAGAACCAGATTTCCAAAAAAATCATGCCAAACTCCAAAACTCTCCGTTTGACCACCCAAACTCACCCCGAGGCCCCCGGGACCTCAATCAAAAGCACGGATATGTCCTATTACCTTATTCAAACTTGCTCGAACCATCAAAACACTACTATTAACATCAAAATCCTCAAATTTCACCAAATCAAAGCCTAAGTTCTTTAAGAACTTCCAAAATGCACTTTCGATCGAAAACCGACCAAACGATGTCCGAATGACCTGAAAATTTACACACATATCCAAAATCACCCAACGAAGCTATAACAACTCTCGGAATTCCAATCCGACCCTCGGATCAAAATCTCACCTATCAACCGGAATTCGCCAAAATACTAACTTCGCCAATTCAAGCCTAATTCTACACCGGGCCTCCAAAATCACTTCCGATCACATTCATAAGTCACAAATCATCCCCCGAAGCTAACCGAATTATCGGAATTCATATCCGAGCCTTCTTACCTTAAAGAGACTAAGTGTCTCATTTTCTTCTAAAATCAATCCAGGCCAACTCGATCACGCAAGACACTGATAATAAAGCATATAGAAGTAGAAAATGGGAAGGACGGGGCAGTACCTCATGAGACGACGGGTTGGGTCGTCACATCCTCCCCAACTTAGACAAATGCTCGTCCTCGAGCGTACCCAGAGTTGTTCTGGAAGTCCACCAATAGCTGAATAACTTTACCATGCATACACCCGGGGATGACCCCACGTTACCCTATCTCGCATAGGTCCGATAACACAACATAGCTAAATTTTTGCAATCCACCTGGTCCATAAACCATAGGACCACACTTCACTTTCCGAAATCTTACACAAGATCAGAACCTCACATTTTTATTTAGAGTAAACCCGAACCAACTGTAATAACCCATACCCGCAACTTCCAGTGCAATTCTATGATATACCACATAGCTCAAACACATGTAGCGATAACTCCTATTCACGGCAGCTGCCCACGATAACCAAATATCGTTAGAAAACCTCTTGTTAGATAAAGTTTCATTCCAACTCTTTCATATACTACCGATGATAAACGAAACACACAATAAACCATAACAAATTTTGAACCAAACCTCGATATTTACCCATCAAACATGCTGAAATCAAATCTGTTTATATTCATTAGTGATCCCCATGATCTCCTTTGACCAAACATACCATCCTGGTGACATGACACAATCAATACGGCCTAAGCCACAACTTGCATAATACGCGCACCAATAAGAAACGCATCCGAAAAGTCCCTCAATACCGGAACAGGATCAATGATAGCAACCTCTGCACTGACATCCACCACGAATGCCTAATTAAGAAAGCACTCCTTCCCAGCTGTCCGCTGGTTCTTTGAAATATAAATCATTCTGCTAAAACATATTCTAACGCACTTTACCACTTAACTCGTGGCATTTACGGCGTAGCCCCTAATGCAATAGTTCAAAATCACCCAACACTAAGACAACCAGTCTGAATTCCAACATCACATCCAAAATATAACATACCAGTGAATAAAGATCCACCACCACAACATAGCCTGTACATCAGAACTCCATTTAACACACAAATCATCATACCTGATCCCAGTTTCCACCGTGCAATACACGCACACATTTGATACTCCTTCATTCTATGATAGATCCTCAATATTTACCTGTGCTACAGAGCAAACTCGAATACCACCAGTGGACCCAACAAGAACATTCCGCAATACTACTGAAATATAATCAGTTTAATCACATTACCTTTTTTCGAGACACATACTCTCGTCAAATCACTTCCACTTAGCAATACCATCTTCTCTAATCATCTGAAGCTCTCTTATCTAATCACTTAGAAGGAATCACTACACATCCCATGCTCTGCATGACATACATAGGCCTTGTGCAAATTCTTACGATACTGACATGACGGATGAGATCTGTATACATTCTTAACCACTGTCGAAACAACAATTCATTAGTTTTATATTCTTGGCAAGAACTATCACCTCATTCAGAACCAAACAATGGCCTTAGCTCGTTACTTTACTTCTTATACTCAGATTGCACTGATCTCAAATTCAATGATCTCGTCTCACCCAATACGAACTGCTCGGGCAATAAGACACTCCAGACATAATTAAAAGTCGCATATGATGCCCCAATGTGCCAATAGGCTACCAATTCGAACGCAATACAAAAGAAAATGAGCTCTGGAAGGAATTACCAAATCCTACGCACTAATACAGGCTTTCCTTGGAAAACAGGAAGCAAGGCATACAAAGATAGCATATAGAAAACTATATTCGATTTCACACTATTGCGGTGTGCAACCCAATCCAGATAACATACCCATGGCGGCGTGCCACCCGATCCACACATAGATCTCACATAAGGAGATACATATCGAGCCAAATCTGCTCATTATAACCAAATACCGAATATCGGTCATAAGCATGCTAAGTGCATACTATCATCCCTGAGGGATATTTAGCATTATAAACTACAAAACTCTAGCACAACTGAGGTGCAATATACAATCTGAATTTCAAGAGCCAAGTTGCTCATATAACATCATTCCTACTCGGATTCTCAACATGTAAGAAATTTCTCAAGCTGTCTCACAACTCACACAGCGCAATGCATCACTACGCGAGATATCTGACAATGAAGAATCAACCTAACTACTCCTCCATGAGGACCGTGTTACAAAAATGCACACATATGGCCTGATATAGATCCATTATTCACATTAAGTCCATCCACCGATTTCAAGCTGATTCTGCTCACAATGAACTAGTTTGACAACCTTTCAAGGGTCCATAATAACTCCCTTTTTCTCATAACACACAATAACAACCATCATAATCNACAATATTTGGGACGTACCTCCAAACCACCGGTCGCACTAACGCTAAAGAGCGATCAAGAATCATTAGCCAGGACGCAAAACATTTTTTACAAAACACCGATCTTAGATGACGCTGAAGACAATGCCAACTTACCGTAAACATGGAAACTTATCTCCTGCTCATCCGAGCCGATGACATCTTGTCAAAAAAAAATTTCCTTCACTCGTGACATTCTCGACCTAATTTCCACAACCAGGACTGATTCACCCGCATATATCAAATCAGAACTAACATAGTACATAACTACACAATCCGCTAACCAATAGCAAGCTCCCTAACTTGGCTCGAAGCCATATAATCCAACACACTATATTCATAACACATATGCTGCATTGCTGTCGTAATACCATAGTGAGATTAAACTCACTCTTTCATAAGCTTGTGGAAACACAAATCATCTGGAATTTTAACTCTTCTGCATTTTCTTGCATTCACTNCTATCCTAAAAAAACATACACAACTTGACAAAGCATCACAATGTATATCAATTACATTAATCTCAATATTACATGTATTATATAATCAAAATTGATACATGGACATGCGTTGCACCTATTTGAATCATAACACATAGAAAATACCTTTCGATCCTCCATTATTGGGCTATTCAACCGAGTAAGAACATATTCTTTCCTTAATATTTTCGACCTTCAAGGTGTGCTCCTCGACATAGATTTTGTCATAATACATTTACAGAAAAAGCGATCTCAGCTCCTAGACTTATCTAACTAGTATGACAAATGGTTTCCCCTCATAAGCCAATTACCTATTAGCTTTACCTTTAGTTCATGTTTTTGTATACCTTCCACTGTCACACACATTACACAGTACCAACATACTCATTACGTAGCTATCCAGCCGCCATTCCCACAATTAGGGACAATACTGAACATATAAGTTCATAACTCCAGCTCACAAAATCAGCACCTTGGTGCTCAAGCCATAAGCAAATATTCGGCCTCAAGTCCTCCAGACTGGCCCAACATCAAACTCACGGAGATTACATTTCGTCCCTTGATCGGGGAATCACAAGCCATCAAGGCACATATAATACAGAGTGCTCACGTGCGCATACAGACTTGTGGAAGGAATTTCAAGAGTTGTATCTCAAGCTGAATCAAGTACGTACGATAATAATTCCAAGAAAGTGAAGTTTCCAAAAGGTTCTGCAGCCTCTCGAGGATAAATATAGACGTCTTCGTACCGATCCACGAGACTCTACTAAACCTGCTCATAACTCGCGAGACCTAGTAACCTAGGCTCTGATACCAACTTGTCACGACCTAAATCCCAAACCTGGTTGTGATGGCACCTCTCGTGGAGACAGGGCCAGCCAGTCAACCCAATTCATCTTTTAAAAACAATCATTTAACGCAATTATAATGCAACATGGTTTAATAAAATCAAATAGCGAAAATATATATAAAATATATATGGAAATCTAACCCAACACAGCCCTAACCGGGGTGTCACAAGTCACGAGCATCTAAAGAAGACCGAACACCATTATATGGCAAATAATATATACAAAGTAAAATCTGGAGTTCAAAAGATGAAGTCCGGTGCCGCGAACGCTGGCGGTCACCTTGCTCAGCTTCAATAATAATACCTTCAATCCGCTAATAACCCGCTACCGGGGAACAACACCTGCAACTGCACGCGAGGTGCAGAGAGTAAAGTGAATACTCCAACTTAGTGAGTAATAAAAGTAAATAATAGCTGAAAGCAAGAAATCACGTAAGGCACTCCATCATGCCATATAGAACAGTACAACCCTTTTT
Organism: Nicotiana glauca; assembly: GCA_026770625.1. Taxonomy (NCBI): domain Eukaryota; kingdom Viridiplantae; phylum Streptophyta; class Magnoliopsida; order Solanales; family Solanaceae; genus Nicotiana; species Nicotiana glauca. The sequence continues at coordinate 145,629 of MU784407.1, forward strand.
GAGGAGAACAGTAAAACCGTGAAAATCTTTTGGAAAACATCTGGGCTCAGTGAAAACCTCTTTTGAAAATATTCTTTTTCAACAGTTGCGAAAATAATTTCAACAAAGTAGGAAATAATCATAAATCTGCCCCTCGGGATCAATATCAACCTCTCAGTACAGTATCAGCCCCGCAGGCTCACTCCCAACTCACAAAGTACAACATCAGCCTCTCGGGCTCACTCCCAACTCACAAAGTACAATATCAGCCTCTCGGGAACATCACTCCATTAACAAATAACGCCAGGGTATTTGGTAAATAGTACAAGAGGTAGCATGGATGCCAATGATATGAGTGTTGAATGTCATGACAACATTACAAAATAAGAACAAATGCATGACTGCAATGCAATGCATATGACGGTACACTCTAGTACCCGCTGCGGTGTACAACCCGCTCCATTTATTTATCATCGACGGCGCTCACTGGGGGTGTGTATAGACTTGGAGGGGCACCTACAGCCCAAGCACAATAACAAGCAATCTCGTGGCATCACATCTAGGCTCTCAACCTTATATCAATATCAGTATAATCATCCAGACACTCAGCCTCACTATCAATGTACTCCGCTGCGGCGCGCAGCCTGAGCCACCCATAATCAATATAATACTGCTGCGGCACGCAGCCCGATCCATGCTCAGTCCAGAAAATCATTATAAGCCCTTTGGGCATTTATAAAACAGTAGTTCAAAGCCCAAAATATCGTTTAAAATATCATTTGAGTTTTCAAAACTTAGAAGTATGGCTGCGTTTGCAAAACAGTATTTAAAACCTTGGACTGAAATCAAATGATATGCAAGATATGCTAAAACAGTAATATCAATCCCCGAAGGATTCACATAGTTGGCACAAAGCCCAAACATGACAGTCAGCCCATAGTATGATGATACAAGTAGTTTTAGTCAATTACACAGTAAAATCAACAACCGGGACGGACCAAGTCACAATCCTCAATGGTGCTCTACCCCACGCTCATATCCGGCGTGCAAGTCACCTCAATACAGCACTATGATATGCAAATTCAGGGTTTCAAACCCTCAGGATATCATTTACAAGTATTACTCACCTCGAACCGGTGAAATCTCTAGCTCTCGATGCCTTTGCCCCTCAAACCAGCCTCCACGGGCGTCAAATCTATCCAAAATCAGAGCGAATACATCATAATATGCAAATGGGACAATACCCAATCGAGAACAATCAAAAAATATCGAAATTCACGAAATTTGCAAAACCCGAGCCCCAGGCCCACGTTTCGAAAAATTATAAAATTAACATCGCCGACTTCCTTATCTTGCCACGAGTCTATCCATGTAAAAATCATTCAATTCCCATATCATTTCGGCCCTCAAATTCTTGATTCTATCCAAGAGGGTTTTCTACCCTTTTCCAACAAAATTCTCTGACTAACCGCTAAAACTTGTAATAGATTCAAGTTATACAACCAAAATTTAGTTAAAAACACTTACCCCGTTGTTCTATATGAAAATCGAACCAAAAATTGCCTTAACCGAGCTCCAAATCGTCAAAAATGGGAAATGGGAACGAAGTCCCATTTCCAGAACTTAACCTTTCTGCCTAAGCCTATTTCCGCTTCTGCGATACAAATGTCGCTTCTGCGACTTTCGCTTCTGCAGATTTTCTTCCGCTTCTGCGGTTTCCCTCATTTTGCCCAGGACCACTTCTGCGGTCCATTTTTCACAAAAGTGAGACCGCTTCTGCGGCCTTCCAACCGCATCTACGGTTTTCCTTAAAGTCACCCAGGACCGCTTCAGCAGTCCATAACCGCTTCTGCGGTGACCGCTTATGCGGAACTTAGTCCGCTTCTGCGGAAGGTCGGGCCCCCACTAGAGCCGCTTATGCGATCCCCCAGCCGCATCTGCAGAACCGCCTATGCGGTCCCTTTTCCGCAGATGCAGAAATGACAGAACCAGAATTCCAAAAAAATCATGCCAAACTCCAAAACTCTCCGTTTAACCACCCGAACTCACCCCGGGGCCCCCGGGACCTCAACCAAAAGCACGAATATGTCCTATTACCTTATTCAAACTTGCTCGAACCATCAAAACACTAGCATTAACATCAAAATCCTCAAATTTTACCAAATCAAAGCCTAAGTTCTTCAAGAACTTCCGAAATGCACTTTCGATCGAAAACCCAACCAAACGATTTCCGAATGACCTGAAAATTTACAAACATATCCAAAATAACCCAACGAAGCTACAGCAACTCTCAGAATTCCAATCTGGCCCTCGGATCAAAATCTCACCTATCAACCGGAATTCGCCAAAATACTAACTTCGCCAATTCAAGCCTAATTCTATACCGGGCCTCCAAAATCACTTCCGATCACATTCCTAAGTCACAAATCATCCTCCGAAGCTAATCGAATTATTGAAATTCATATCCGAGCCTTCTTACACATAAGTCAACATCTGGTTGACCTTAAAGAGACTAAGTGTCTCATTTCCTTCTAAAATCAATCTAGGCCAACTCGATCACGCAAGACACTGATAATGAAGCATTTAGAAGTAGAAAATGGGAAGGACGGGGCAATAACTCATAAGACGACGGGTCGGGTCATCACAATGACAGAGCCCAGGACCATCTAATCAGGATCACTCATTCAGGAGTGAATTAAAAGGAGATTTTCTTTTCGTTTTTATGTTTTGAGTCTGTTTTTCTTTTTATGTCGTCTTTTACCTTCTAGTTTTGTATAGTAATGTCGAGTTTTTTTTTATTATTAACTTTCTATTTTACATTTGAAAAGGTGTGTTATAAATAAAAAATCTAAAATAAAAGAGATGTTGCATTTTATATTTCCGTTAGAAGTTTTCTTTAGAGTACTAATTCTAGGAATAAAAAAAATCATTTGAGGTGGTTTTCCTTTATTGAATTAATATTTAGAAACAATTTTTTTTATATTTCCTTTAGTATATTAAGATTAAAATTAAAACAACAATTTTTCTTTTCATACCTCTTTAAAAGTTTTCTTTAAGATATTAATTTCAAAAATCCAAAAAAAAATTTCTTTTGAGGTTCTTCTTTGCGAAATTAATGAAAAATGAAAAGGGATTTTTTTGTTTTTTTTTTATTTTTACTAGAACTTTAGGATATTGTACATAGAAGAAGAAAAAAACATACTTTATCCTTTGTTTTTCTTCCTCAGGTTATCAAAAACTGTTATCCAATTTTTTTTATCTTGTTCATTTCTCGTTCGAAATCTTTTTTCAGTGATATCAAATAAAAATTCAAAATATTTTTCTTTTGTTTATTGTTTAGATTTCATTCCTAAAAAAGAATCAAAAAATATTTTTTTTCTTTTAGGGTTTTTTTTGCCCTAATAATTTCCCATATAATGTTTGTTTCAAAAAAAAAAAAGCAAAAAAAACATGATCGTTAAGCTTGAGTTTAGAATAGATTATAGAACATCAAGTCTAGAAAATTCAAAAAAAAAAAAAGATTTGCTTCTTTTATTTCTCTTTTCTCATCAGATTAGTCATTAAGGTATAAAAAAAATAGAGAATGTCAGTTTGTTTACTTTATTCCTGTTCTTCCCAGACTACGCTTGGTCTAATTCATGCAGCATCATGATATGTAGGCAATCTACGTAGGGTTCGATCGAATCATTTTTTAATTAAAAAAAGAGAAAAGAAAAAAAGGGTAAAATTATGGGATGTGAGAAATGAGAGGAGAGAAAAGAAAAGAGTGATAATTAAAAAAAAAAGATATGAAGGAAAAATGAGCAAGCAAGTGCTAAAAAGCAAAGAAAAGAAAGGATTGAAATGAATAAATTGGGATGATACCAATTGACCTTCGTACCCTCGAAGTCATTTTAGAACCGATAACTGTTGTTGATACCCAATTTTTCCCTATGTATTTTTATATAATCAAAATATTCCCAAAATAGCATGTACATGCATATATAAGCATGCCTAAGAGCTTTGGTATTTTTTCTTATTTTAAAGATTTTAAAAATCAATTTATTGTCTATTTTAATAGTACAAAAGTCAATAATTATTCCCAGATTATCATTTTTTATTTTTTCATTCTCATATTTACCCCCAAGATATAATTAGGGTAATTTTTGCATATTTTTACAAATTTATTTAGTTTTTTTAAAGCTAAATTACATATAATTGCAATTATAGCCTATACTACAATTAAAAGCATTTTACAATTATAAAATCATTTTTAATATTTTTAAATTAATGTTTATATGTTATTAATTAGTTCAATGCCTTTAATTTGTTTTTCAAATAATTTTAACTATTTTATATAAAATAAAAGAGGGAAATTGGCTATTTAATACATAGCCATTTTTAGCCAAATTTAACCCCACCCCTATCAGATTTTAAATTAACCCAATTGACCTAATACCCAATCCAAATCCGCCCAGCCCAACCTCTAAATAACCCGGCCCAGCTCCAAATCAATCTGAGTCGTCTCTTCCTCTCCTCCTTCTCTTTAGAACCTTCTGGTTCTTCTTCTCCGATGGCATTCACCATCTTTCCGGCCACCTCCAGCCTCACCTCTTTCGACCACCAGCCGCCGTGAAACCTTATCTCGTCGATTCCCTCTATCCTTGAGACCCCAGGAGCCTCCACCATACAAGTCAGTCACAGAAGCTTTGCCTGGGTTTGTTTCCGGCCTTTCTCCGATGGGTTTTGGTCCGATGGTGCTATAAACACTATTATCCCTAAAGTTTCACAGCCAGGTTTCTCTTATTTCCCTTACCGATTTCTTATGAAACCCTAATCTAGACCCAAACCTCTTGAATCTCTGTATTTTTAACGATTTTTAACTTACGCCTCTATGTTTTGCACTGCTCTCTACTTGATCTTTATGATGGCTCAAGTTTTAAACGTTTTTGTTCCCTTTTTGAAACTAGGGTTTCTGAACCCCTTCTTAAAATCACTTTATTTCTAATTTTTGAGTATTAATCCGTGATTTCTCGACCCAAACTTGGATGACTGGGAAGGAATCATGTACAGTTCGCCGACGCATTGGCCACTCTATCATCTATGATTCAACATCCAAATAAGAACTTCATTGATCCTATCCCGGTAAAAATCCATGAGCAACCAACTTACTGTGCTCATGTTGAGGAAGAAGCCGACGGAAAACCATGGTTTCGTGACTTTAAGGAGTATTTGGCGACAAGGGAATACCCAGAACTTGCAAGCGCTACTCAGAAGCACACACTACGGAGGTTATCCAATCACTTCTTTCATAGCAGAGGAATTCTGTATAGAAGGACTCCCGACTTGGGATTACTAAGGTGTGTCGAAGCAAAGGAAGCATCCAGGTTGTTAGAAGAGGTTCATGCAAGGACCTGCGGTCCACATATGAATGGCTTTATCTTAGCCAAGAAAATACTCCGAGCTGGATATTTTTGGATGACTATGGAAACGGACTGCATCCAGTATGTCCGAAAGTGCCATCGCTGTCAGATACACACAGACATGATAAAGGTGCCTCCAAATGAGCTTAATGCAACAAGCTCACCATGGCCGTTCGCCGCTTGGTGAATGGAATCGAGCCTGCCGCCTCAAGCGAGCACAGGTTCATTCTAGTGGCAATTGATTATTTCACCAAATGGGTTGAAGCAACATCATATAAGGTAGTAACCAAGAAAGTTGTGGTAGACTTTGTCCGCGACCGTATCATTTGCCGGTTCGGCATCCCAGAGTCAATCATTACAGATAATGGTTCCAATCTCAACAGTGATCTAATGAAAGCGATGTGTGAGTCTTTTAAGATTAATCACAAGAAGTCTACAGCCTACAGACTTCTGATGAATGGGCTGCAGAAGCAGCCAACAAGAATATCAAGAAGATATTGAGAAAAATGATAAAGAAACACAAGCAGTGGCACGAAAATCTATCATTTGCTTTATTGGGGTACAGTACCACAGTTTTCACATCAACCGAAGCGACTCCCTATATGTTGGTTTATGGTACCGAGGCAGTCATTCCTGTCGAGGTAGAAATTCCATCTCTATGGATCATACAGGAAGCAGAGATCGATGATGCAGAATGGGTAAAGAGTCGTTACGAACAGCTAGCCCTTATAGATGGTAAGAGAATGAACGCAGTTTGCCATGGCCAGCTTAATCAGAACAGAATGACCAGAGCCTTCAACTAGAGAGTCAAGCCGAAATAGTTTACACCAGGACAACTGGTGCTGAAGCAAATTTTCCCGCATCAGGATGAAGCCAAGGGGAAGTTCTCTCCTAACTGGCAGGGCCCGTACATGGTTCACCGGTTCCTAACAGGAGAAGCCCTCATACTTGCAGAAATAGATGGAGAAGTCTGGCCAAAGCCAATCAATTCAGATGCAATCAAGCATTATTATGTGTAATCATTATGATTTCTTTATTATGAAACTTGAACTACGCCTGACCTGATTCCTATTTAAAAAAGGATACGTAGGCAGCCCTAGGGGCTCGGTCATAATTTAATAAAATGTTCATTTCCCCCCAATATTGGAAACTGGGGCAGAATTTTGAGGAGGACCCTCAAAATTCCGAAGTTGGTTTTCATCCATTCATCGCATGCAGCCGTTAGAAGCACCAGCCCAGTAAACTGGGGTAGAATTTTGAAGGAGGACCCTCAAAATTCCGGAGCAAAAGAGGTTGCAATGTCTTGAGCCGCATCGCAGTTATCGATTCATCTAAAAGAAAACTATTTTCAATTATGTATTTACAGCATATTTTTTACTAAATCATGCGTAAATACTATCATTGCTTTTTTTAGCGATGCTACCCTAATGAAAACAATGCCAAGTAGGACAAACGAAGCCCACGGGAAGACGGACTAACCTTTCCCCCTTCACAAAACTCACAATTTTCTTTGGATGCAGGTACCCACGACATAAAACCATCAGATACGATCACACACTCATACTTTTCTCAGAGTCATCATCTATTTACACGACATCCCCAACAACCATAATATAGCAATCGACTATCAGCTATGAAGCTATCAGCTAAGAGATTTTACCATTACTTGCCTTTTACATTTTCTTGCATTGCATAAGGCTACCTTTCTGCCTTCTGAGACTAAGCATTGTCTCCATCTGCATTTTTCTTGCATTGCATAAGGCTACCTTTCTGCCTTCCGAGACTAAGCATTGTCTCCATCTTCATTTTTTCTTGCATTGCATAAGGCAACCTTTCTGCCTCCCGAGACTAAGCATTGTCTCCATCTGCATTTTTCTTGCATTGCATAAGGCTACCTTTCTGCCTTCTGAGACTAAGCATTGTCTCCATCTGCATTTTTCTTGCATGCATAAGGCTACATTTCTGCCTTCCGAGACTAAGCACTATCTCCATTTGCATTTTTTCTTGCATTGCGTACGGCTACTTTTCTGCCTTTTGAGACTAAGCACTATCTCCATCCGCACGGCTGAAAGATCGCCAACTTTATTTAAATCCTGCATGGCTAAAATACTGCCACCTTTTATATAAGTCCTGCAATCGACTGAAAAATCGCCATCTATGTTTACACTTTACATTGGCTGAAATATCGCCAACTTTATTTAAAACTTTACATCGGCTGAAATATCACCAACTTTATTTAAATCTTTATATCGACTGAAATATCACCAACTTTATTTAAATCTTGCATCGGCTGAAAGATCGCCACTTCATTTAAATATCGCATCGGCTGAAATATCACCATTATTTTTAAGTCTTGCATCGACTGAAATATCGCCATTATTTTTAAGTCTTGCATCGGCTGAAAGATCGCCACCTTCTGCGTTTCATGGGCTGAAAGATTGCCACCTTCTACATTTCATGGGCTGAAAGATCGCCAAGTTATCCAAAGGTGTCATTGATCGGAGGCACCATTTTCATAGCCCGAGAACGCCATGCCATGGCCTGAGGACCCTACTTTTTTGTAAATCATTATTCAAAGGCATCATAGTTCGGAGGCATCATTATCATAGCCCGAGAACCTCATTTCATAGCCTGCAAATCCTCTATTATACGCTTCATGGCCCAGGACGTCATGGTCTGAGGACGTCATCCTACCCGTCCAAAGACAGCATTCATGGTCCAATGGGAACCTGCATCACATTTAAATTTATGCACAATATATGTTCGTATTGCTTATTTGCAGGTACACCGGCTAGCAACAGCCATCACAATAGGAGCGATCCCGCTCCGGTTCCCGCAGCCTATCAGTCCCTGACCATCCTTCCCAATCTGAATATTGCGTTCGTCTTTTGAAATATCCATCGGCATGTTCCGCCGACGGATTCCCAAACTACATATGGCCTGATTCCTGTAAGGCGAGGGATATGTAGACAGCTCAGGAACCAGAGCTCATTCAAAACCTTTCAAATCGTTTCTTTCGGTCAAAATTGGTCATCATATCTTTACCCGACAACTCTTTCATCCTTCTCGGGTAAAGAGGGGCAGCTGTTGATACTTTTCTCAAAATAGCATATACATGCATATATAAGCATGCCTAAGAGCTTTGGTATTTTTTCTTATTTTAAAGATTTTAAAAATCAATTTATTGTCTATTTTAATAGTACAAAATTCAATAATTATTCCCAGATTATCAATTTTTATTTTTTCATTCTCATATTTACACCAAGATATAATTAGGATAATTTTTGCATATTTTTACAAATTTGTTTTGTATTTTTAAGCTAAATTACATATAATTGCAATTATAGCCTATATTACAATTAACAGCATTTTACAATTATAAAATTATTTTCAGTATTTTTAAATTAATCTTTATATGTTATTAGTTCAGTGCCTTTAATTTATTTTTAAAATAATTTTAACTATTTTATATAAAATAAAAGAGGGAAATTGGCTATTTAACACATAGCCCTTTTTTAGCCAAATTTAACCCCACCCCCATTAGATTACCCAATCCAAATCCACCCAGCCCAACCTCTAAATAACCCGGCCCAGCTCCAAATCAATCTAAGTCGTTGATCAAACAAGATCAATGGCCTAGATCCTTTTTCCTTAATTAAATCCTAACTATCCCCCCTTGACCCAGCAGTCTTCGAGACCGGTCTCTTTTTTTACTTCATCTCTTCCTCTCCTCCTTCTTTGTAGAACCTTCTGGTTCTTCTTCTCTGATGGCCTTCACCATCTCTCCGGCCACCTCCAGCCTCACCTCTTTCGACCACCAGCCGCCGTGAAACCTTATCTCGCCGATTCCCTCTATCCTTGAGACCCCAAGAGCCTCTACCATACAAGTTAGTCACAGAAGCTTCGCCTGGGTTTGTTTCTAGCCTTTCTCCGATGGGTTTTGGTCCGATGGTGCTATAAACACTATTATCCCTAAAGTTTCACAGCCAGGTTTCTCTTATTTCTCTCACCGGTTTCTTATGAAACTCTAATCTCGACCCAAACCTCTTGAATCTCTGTATTTTTAACAATTTTTAACTCATGCCTTTATGTTTTGCACTGCTCTCTACTCGATCTTTACGATGGCTCAATTTTAAACGTTTTTGTTCCCTTTTTGAAACAAGGGTTTCTGAACCCCTTCTTAAAATCACTTTATTTCTGATTTTTGAGTATTAATCCATGATTTCTCGATACTATTTCTAAACATTTTGCTTAAGTTTGATGAAACCCTAGCTTTATGTGTTCGTGTTTGTATTATTTGCTAGTTTATGAGTTCTTCTGGGTTCTTCTCCGAGTTTCATGCTCTTGCTTTAATTTTTGTTGCTAAGTGTTTCATCCCCCTACCCTTCTGTGTCCTTCACTTAAGGTTTCTCTAATTGTTTACATAGGGATTTTACACTGATTCTTATAAGTCCTCTTTGAGACTGGGATACTTGCCTTATATTACGATTCAGCGTATTTTTCTTATGGTTTGGTACTGATTTCGAATTGCTTCCTTAATTTGTGGGATACTTTCCTCGATTAATACTGATTTCATAGGTTTTCAATCTCCTTCATTATTCTGAAAACTATTTTCCCAAATTAAATTGGTATTTTGCCCTATATGTGTGCACGAATATACTGATTGATTTTCCTGACCTATTTCCCTAATTAGAATATCATGTACCTAGTCTTTATTGCATGTTTTATGCCATTCTGTTTCCTTATGTGATCATACCAGGATTTGTGACTTCTTTTCTTTTAAATCACTGCTTATTACCGTTTGACTTTGATTCCTTAATTAAAGGGGAGTCCATGTACTAATTGGATTATGATTGATGCCAGTCCCTTAATTAGGGACTGCTACCTTGGTTGTTTACTCGTATTCAATACTATAAGTACCCTCCATTCTCTTTTGAACGGGAGATATCACAAATACACACATCAATCACACTGCTATCTCTTGTGCTATTTCTCTTCTTTTATCTCTTGTGCTTTTATTGCTTCATGTTCCTGACTGTCGTTAGCCAGCTGAAAGCTCAGGCTAATATTGTGCTTATACTTGGCTTTTGCATTCTGTTGTGTTCTCTGATTACTGGTATGTTCTGATTAAATTCTATGTTCCAAACCAATATGGTTATTACTACTTCAGTGTGTTATATTCCTAGTTGTTTTCTACTTATGCTTCTGTTGTGTAACATGTGATTGATTCCTGGCTTGCCTGTTGATACTCGCATGCTCATGACTACTGTTTGTTCCTAATCTTACCTGTTATGACTGTATGTTGTTACTATTTCATTTTATGTCAAAATCTGACTATTTCAAAGTCTCTTTAAAACTCTTTTAATTTTGTGTACCCATGCTTAGTAAGTTTTGTATTAAGTATCTGTATCCTTTGGTAATGTTTATGTGATCTATTTGTCCCCCTTGCCCATTATTCCTTCCTGCACGTCACACTACTCTTAGAGAATAGGTTCTACCCCCTTCGTGTGAGCATTGCTTTAGGTACCTCTGAGTACTCACTGAACTTTGACACACAAGGCTGGTAATTCCACACTACACCTGTCCTGCATTCTACTAAGTGTTTGGGTGCTGGTATTGGCCAGGGACCCAATGGGGCCCTAGGGAGCTTTGCCGCACCTAGACCATGGTGAAGGCTGTGAAACTCGAAGGGAGTGAGGTTGGAAGACTGGGCCTGATTGAAGGCTCCCTATAGAATAGCTTCTTATTTTTGTTCTTTATTACTATGATTCAGATACTATTGGTTTGTAATAATTTGTAAATGAATGATTCGGGGCTGAATAGTGAATATGAGGGAGGGTATGCATGTTTATTTTAAGTAATGGGTAGAAAACTTGTTTATAGGTTTTATTTACCCATCTGAGCAATAGATAACCTGCTTAGGACATGCATTTCATGTGTTAGAAATCCTGCTTTAGGTCTTTCACTCTCAGTATGTTATTATACTCACTTCGTAATTTTAATCGATTAACAACAAGCCAAATAAACTATCATTACTGCATTGGCATATTAGAAACCATGTTTTAGGTACTCCTATGTGCATTAGATATCTTGTTCTTAAGGCTTCTTATCTGTTCGAATTACAGTATTTAATTAATATGTTAGTCTAATAACTTTGCTAAAATATGGCGAAGTGGTTTGAAACGCTTCTGCAAATACCTTATTATGCGTACCTTTAAAAAAAGAATCAAAATATGCATGTCCACTCCTTAAGATAATCACACAATGCATACAAAGCCTAGGCAAACTTTAGGCCTAATAAGAATCGGTTGATCATGTTGTTACCAGTTAAGACTAACCAGCCTCTTTTAATTTCGAACCCTGCTGTTCCTAATCTTGCTTTAACTCTCTGAAGTTCACTCTGTTTTTATTAAAAACCCTGCCCTATCTGGAAACGATTTTGAAATGGTGTACCTATTTCCTCTTACTAGGTTTATGATTTTTATGTTTTCAAATTACTTGGGTACCATCCTCTGCCCAGAATCGTGCTATTTTACTTATCCTACACCTCATTAAATTACTGTTACTACTTCTTTTTTAAACCATGCTTTAACGGTTCTTCTTACTAACTCAACTGCCGTTACCTATTCCTTTTGAAAAAAACTCCTATTTTTGAGACCTTGAATGTGTTTAAGACGCGCTAATTATGTGTTCACTTGTGGAGGGATCTGTGAGCCTTTATTTGACTTTGTATGTTCCCTTATGTGCAGTCCTATTTGTTATGTATGTCGCTTAGCATTTTTGCCTTTAAACTTAAAGGTTCAGCCTAGTCCCTACCACATAGGAATAGTGGTCCTAAATACCCTCTAGGACTAATAGGACAGGACGGGTAATAGCACGCAGTAAGTATTCGTGACCAACTCACGCATTTAGTAACCTTTACGGGTAGGAAGGGTAGAATATGGAGATGATGACCGATGCGCTACTATCTCATGTATCCCCTTTTCTAAGGAGCGATTACTGAATATTGCATTGATGATCCATATTAATCAAAAACGTAGGACCCCTCTCCCTTTGTTTGTTTTCATCTCTTCTTGTAAAACTATTCAAATTTTTTTCACAGATCTCTGCCTTCCCTACTTACCTTCAAAGCGTTTTTTAGCTTATTTGCAATGTTGTCTATTTGAATCTTTGATTGTTTACTTGATTATGTGAAGTCACAATATAACATGGCCGGGAACTACACTAGTGGATCTTGAGGGGTGCCTAACACCTTCCCCTCGAGATAATTTCTAGCCCTTACCCAAACTCTGGTTTTTCAACTCAAAACCCTTTTAGTGTCCTAATGCACTTAATCATTAGGTGGCGACTCTTCAAACTGAAAAAACTCAATTCCCAAAAGGGAATAGAGTTGTCTTCCCAAATGTCGTAAACTCGATTTCGCCTTTAAAAATGATGGAAAAAGGGGGACATCGACAACTGTGGTTGGGTGCATTGCACATAAAGTGAGATTATCTTATGTTAAATGCCCTAATGCTAACGTGATGACTTCATCTTCATAGCAGAAAGGTGGTTGGTTTGTGGTTCTTAAAGTGGTAACTCTTCTCTATAACATAATGTCGAAAGGAAATGGCAGACGACAACGGAATCGAGTCGGTTGATACCGGTGCCCAAAAGCAATTGGTTGAACAGGGAAATGGGTTGGTTGAAGAGGTAATGATGTTAAGACAACACATGGTGGACATGTATCAAGCTTGGATGACTGGGAAGGCACCACCCCCGCCACCACCTAGCTTCTTAGATGTTACCCTTACCCAAACTCCGGTCATAGTGCCAGATAATCCCCCATACTCTCCAAATCCACCCGCTTATCACAGCTTTCCCAACCGCCCTAGTAGCTCCATCACTCGTCCTCTAATTACCTTTCCCCAAAATTGCCCTCCTATCATATCCACTATCCCCAACAATGAACACCCATTCAAAGCTTATGATGCCCAATATTACCCCTCAGAGGTTGCCCACAAGGTTCCCGACTCATACAAGCAGAGCCCTTGGGATGAGCCTCATGTTGAAAATGAAAAGTTCACAGGAAAAGAAGGGCGAGATGAGATATCCAGGAAGCTAAAAGGTATAGAACAGTCCTTAAGGAGCATGCATGTGATGGGAAATCATATTAATATGTTCCCCGATGTTCATCTGCCCGCGGGGTTTAAAGTGATAAAGTTTAATTTGTATGAGCGGCGTGGAGATCCGTTAGCCCATCTGAGGGGTTATTGCAGTGAAATAAGAAGTGTTGGTGGGAAAGACAAGTTGCTGATGGCGTATTTGAGTGAGAGCCTGATTGGGGCAGCCTTGGAATAGCATACACGTCAAGATGTCAGTAAGTGGACTACATGGCATGACATGGCTCAAGATTTTGTTCGACACTTTCAATATAATATAGGAATTACCCTAGATCGCTCCTCCCTATCTAATATGGAGAAGAAACCTAAGGAAGGCTTTAGGGAGTTTTGGTTCAGATGGAATGAACAAGTTGTTCAGATCAGTTCTCCGATTAGTAGAAAAGATGATGCTAAGCCCCGCCAGCGACAGGATCTAGTAGGCATTCCTGCCAAAGGCTTTCACCCTCAATTTTGACCTCATGAATATCCTCGTACTCCAGATAATCCTCACAAATGCTACTTTCCTTACAAAAATCCCCTAGGTCATACCTTGCCTTCCCAATACTTTATCTACAATGCACCGCCATATGCTCCACACCCACGAGACCCGCAATGGACTGCACCACCTCTACAAATATCTTACCCGCCTCCTCAAGCATATCAACCACCCACCCAAAAAAGGTTCCAACCAAGGCCGGAGTTCAAAATGAGAAGAAAACAACAAAGAAAAAAGTCTTTCACTCTTATTGGAGAATCATATGCCAGTTCATTCCAAAAATTGAGACAATTGGGCATGTTGAAGCCGATTCATATAAAAATGCCAAACCCCCTTCCAAAATTTTTGATTATTCTCAAAGGTGCACATATTGCTCTAATGCCCCGGGCACAGCATAGAAAAGTGTTGGAATCTGAAAAGAGCAGTCCAGAAGCTTGTTGATGCAGGTGACAATCCCATGCAAAATCCAGATATAGCAGATACTCGCCAAAGTCCATTGCCTATTCATAATGAGAAGCATAAGGTGGGCACAATTTGTGTTGAAAATGAATATGAAAACTCTTCTGAGTTCCTTGGAAGACCACTTGCTGCAAAGTTTTCAGCGCTATCAGTTTCGGTTCCAAAAGTTGATCTTAAGAACGAGTTGGCAAAATGGACCCAAAAGCGATTCGCCGAGGTCAATGTGATGGAGACTTATCAAGGTCCGAGTCATGTTGACGCGGAACTCAGTGGCTAAGATGTAGAGCTTGGTGATTGGAAAGATGCTCTTTTCTTGGCTAGCCAGGGAGGAGTTCTGGTGGTTTTTTTTTTTTGTCATTTCTGTTGTCCGAGTTATTTCAGGGTTGAAATCCGGATATTGTCTTGTGACTCAAACCCTTCTATCCTTTTATTTTGTCTAGTTCGTTTAGTCGTAGTAACTCGTTTAGTGTTATCTAGATTTGTTCCAAGGTTGTAACCGCAGTTTAATTTGCTTGTTTCATTGTTCAAACCCTTTCACCGTCTGTCTAATGCAAGTTTCTATTTTCTGTTATTTCTAGTCAATTTTTTTGTTTATTCCTCTTTTTCTTTTATAGTTTTTTCCTGCTAATTCTAGTGACATGACATGCACACGTAATTACCAGCCTGGTTTTAAAAATTAGTTTAGTCATGAAGCAATGAAATAATTTTGAAGATGATCGGGATGTTTAAGGGAAATAAGTACAGATTTAGGTATTTTTAGATCATTTAAAGCCCGAACTATGTGAAACTGGGGCAGATAATTTGGGAATTTTTTAGGATGACAAGAATTCGTTAAAGGAGAGTGCATCCCAGGCAATTTGAAGCGAGCTGTTTTGAGTTCAAGTGTACCTTAAGTAACAAGATAATGCCAAGGGAGTTTGCTCTGAACTGATGGAGGGTATCCATTGTGAAGAAGAAATTACCCAATAAGAGTTCTGTACTTGACAATGCGCTAAAGAAAAATGGAAGGCATATCAGTGACATCAATACCAAAGTGGTAAAAGAAATGTTGTGCATGATCTTCTTTTTCATTCTCAAGGTGAACGTGTTGTACTTGCCATTTTCAAGGATTGGGAGGCGATCTTTTAGCTACCCAAACACTTATACCATTTGATATCCTTTTGAGCTTGTACTGATTTTTTTGACCTCCCCTCTTTTGGAATAAAGTTAGAGTCATAAGGAAAAAAAGTTCATGACCCCATAGGTTTATTTTAGAAAGTTCATTCCAAAAGAAAAATTCAAAAAAAAAGAGAAAAATAGAGATAAAGAAAAAAAGAAGGAAAAAAGAGAAAAAGAAAAAAGAAGGAAAAAGAAAAAGGCAAATAGTAACAAAAAGTAGTCTTGTGAACTACGTTCGACCTGATTCTTGTTACCACACGATACGTAGGTAGCCTCACGGTTCGATCGCACCAAATAAAAAGTTTCATGATCCCACGAAGTCGAGAGTGGGCAAAAATTCCATCTTAAAAAGAAAAGAATCAAATTCCCTTGCTTTAGAAATGGGGGCAAAGTTTTTAGAATGAATTTCAAAAGTTGTAAATAAATTAACCTCGTTGCCATAGTTACTTTGAGCCTTTATGATATCCTTTCTTTCTAATCATGTCCAAAAGCCACATTACAGTCCCCAAAAAAAGACCTCCCTAATAATCTTTGAGAGTTCTGAGTTTAGACATGCCAAGGGTATATGATGTTTTTACCATGGTTAATGCCTTGTCATCTGCAGAATCAGAGGAGTTAAGAAGAAAAGAACAAAATGAAAGGGTCTTATTGGTAAAAACCTTCACAGGCACCATAAGACGATGGTGAGTTGAGAAAAAGAACAAAATGAGAGAGTCTTGATGGTGAAAACCCTTCGGGCACTACAAGTCGAATAAGGATTGTGAATCAGATTGGATAATCGGAGCATTGAAGCCCAGTTTCACAGTTTAGGGGTATAACAAGAGTTGAACATCACACTTGCTTGACAGATTAGGCCACTTAATCCAAAGGTGCATGGCATGGTCATTAGAGTTGGTATCCACATTTGATAAGTTTCTACTTTGTAGTTTTCTTAATAGGAATCATCTCTTTCCATTGTCCTTTACTCTGTTCCTTTTGTCCTGGCTTCTTCCTCTTCCTGAGTCTATTTGGGCAAAACAAGTGAGAAATGACTTCAAAATTTGCCACCAACTTTCCAATTGCACAAAACGGGATCTAGCTAGCACATTAAAGTGGCATAAGTCAGGAAAGAAACAACATGCGCACTGAGTTGGTAACAATCAACGTGTTTTGGGATTCATGTGAAATATAAAGGTTTGGTATATGTCAATTTATGAACAATGCAATAGATGGAGGGTGTTGGGTGAATGGATCAAAGATATTTTCTGTGATAAGATTGACAAAGAAAGTGGTTAACCAGTGACAAGCAAGGTCTTCCAAGTAGAAATCAAAGTTATCATGGCAAGTGAAGGAGCAATAGACCTCAAGGCCAAGGCCAGTGGTTTAAGTCAGGAAAGAACAACATGTGCACTGAGTGGGTGGCAATTGACGTGCTTTAGGATTCATGTGAAACATAAAGGTTCAGTATATGTCAATGCATGAGCACAATGCAACATATGAATGGTATTGGCTTTGAACGAATTAGAGGTATTTTACGTGATAAGGGTGATAGAGAAAGTGGCTAGTCAATAAACAGGCAAGGTCTTTCGAGTTGAAATCGAAGTTATCATAGGAAGTGAAGGAGCAATCGCCCTCAAAGTCAAGGCCGCAAACTAACCAGCATATTTAAACTCACAAGTTTTATTTGATTAAAACAGGGGCAAAATTTTTTGTTTCTTCTGGAGAAACCCTCAATGAGGAAAGCAGGTGCCAGACAGACTCGACAGTAAGTTTCTAGTACCCTCATGGATAACAGGATTCAGTAAGTTGTGAGACCCCCGCAAGTGACAAGGTCTGACGAGAGTTTTACTTTTAGGAAGTATAATTTAACATTTAAGTTTTTCAGCTTTGAGGCGAGACTTGGTTTGAAATTTTGCAGGATAAGGGAATTTAGCTTAGAACTTATTTTGATAACAAGAATTGGTTAACACTCACAGATGGTCCCAATATCAAACTGGGGGAGAAAAATTTCTTTTGTTTTATCTGTTTTATTGTAATCAGGCGCCCAGCTGGAAAACAAAGAGAAAACAATTCAAGTTTCATAGGGAAGGAATACAATTCAAATGTTGGTAATCAGGTGCCTTCCTGGAGAACAAAGGAAAAGCAACAATATTCAAAAGAAGACAGTTCAAGTTCAGCAATCAGGCACCCACTTGGAAAACAAAGGGAAAACAATTCAAGTTTCAGAAGGAAGGAATACAATTCAAATGTTGGTAATCAGGCGCCCACCTGGAGAACAAAGGGAAAGCAGCAATGTTCAAAGGAAAACGGTTCAAGTTTAGCAATCAGGCGCCCACCTGGAAAACAATTCAAATTTCAGAGGAAAGGAAGACAATTCAAATGTTGATAATCAGGCGCCCACCTGGAGAACAAAGGAAAAGCAATAATGTTCAAAGGAAGACGGTTCAAGTTCAGCAAATAGGCACCCACCTAGAAAACAAAAGGAAAACAATTCAAGTTTCAGAGGGAAGGAATACAATTCAAATGTTAGTAATCAAGCCCCATTTGGAGAACAAAGGGAAAGCAGCAATGTTCAAAGAAAGACGGTTCAAGTTCAGCAATCAGGCGCCCACCTAGAAAATAAAGGGAAAACAATTCAAGTTTCAGAGGGAAGGAATACAATTCAAATGTTGGTAATCAGGTGCCCACCTGGAGAACAAAGGGAAAGCAACAATGTTCAAAGGAAGACAGTTCAAGTTCAGCAATCAGGCGCCCACCTAGAAAATAAAGGGAAAACAATTCAAGTTTCAGAGAAAAGAAAGACAATTCAAATGTTGGTAATCAGGCGTCCACCTGGAGAACAAAGGGAAAGCAACAATGTTCAAAGGAAGATATTTCAAGTTCACCAATCAGGCGCCCACCTGGAGAACAAGGAAAAACAGTTCAAGTTTCGAGGAAAAATAGTGCAAGTATTGGTAATCAGGCGCCCACCTGGAGAATAAGGGAATTCACCTCAGAATGCAATTCAAGTCAGCAATAAAAGAAGCTCACAGCAAGAATGCGAGTCAACAGTCTGAGGTGATCAACAAAAGTTAGTCACAATCCTGAATAAAAAAGAAAGGAAAGAAGTGAATCCAAATGCAAAAGTTGATGAAAGATGTGAGCTGCTCAAGACATGACTGAAGTCACAAACATGGTATGTCTGATTTTGATCCGAAAAGCTGAAGAAGAATGAACTAGCACCTGCAACTAGCAAGCGTCAAGGTTCAAATCCAAAGTTTAAGTGAAGAACCATTCAAGACTCAAGATCAAGCTTCAGAAGACTTATAGATAGAAATCTTGTAACTCGTAGTTGACAGGCTTAGCTAGTCTTTTTCATTTTTTGATTTTTGATGTAATAACAGGACGCAAACCGGAACCTCGGTGAAACGGCACCTCGACTGGCTCTCCACCTCAGTATACTCCATCACTGTTTCTCCTTCTGAACTACACGTGGCATGATTCCTTTATAGCCAAGGATATGTAGGCAGCTCAGATACCAGGGCTCGGTCACATTCCCCTTTCTCTTAGTTTTGTTCTCCTTAAATGAGGGTCGGGTCAAAAAACCTGTCTAGTCGTTCTTTGTCTGAAAATACTCTATATTTTCAGTCAAAGAGGGGCAGCTGTTGACATGTGATTTTTGAACCTCCCCAAGATTTTTCATATTTTAGTACGTAAATATTTTGTTTAGGTCTAATATCGCTATTTCAACTAATTTTGAATCTTTTACTTTATTTTATTACAAGAAAATAAAAATTACAAAAAATAGTTTCATTAGTGTTTTGTAGTCATTTTTAATCTTGAAAAATACCAAAAATAGTTTTGTTTTAATGGTCA
Organism: Nicotiana glauca; assembly: GCA_026770625.1. NCBI lineage: Eukaryota > Viridiplantae > Streptophyta > Magnoliopsida > Solanales > Solanaceae > Nicotiana > Nicotiana glauca. The sequence goes on from MU784407.1 coordinate 165,098, forward strand.
GTCTTATTTTAGCAACTATTTTACTTAAGTAGGATCAATTAATAAATGAGATCGTATTTTTAGTCTCATTCGCGGAGAAACAATAAAATTTGGACTCAAACAATCAATTTTAAGCCTAATTTTTGGACTTAGCCCATAATTCTCAAGCTCATTACCCCCTAACCTAAGAAAAACCCTATAAAACAAACAATACACAGGACTCTAAGACCCTAGGACCTAAAAAGCTAAAAATACATGCTAGACCTAGATCCTAAGGCTAAGCTAGAGTACACCCGCCGCTAGAACACAGAAGAACCCCTTTGGATCTTCTTCTTCATTGAACAACAGACCTTATACACACATAGAGGGGATCCACTGTTTCTGAGGAAGGAAATACACAAGATCCTCGAGCCTCTTCTTCCTCCTCAATACACTTCAAACACCCTGGAACGCCTTTCTTTTTCGAGCACCCGAAGCAGCCATGTGAGAAGCTCAACGCCACCAACCAGCAGCCTAACGCCATTACCACCATAACCCTGCACACAGTCCGCTGGCAATTTAATCCAAACTCGCCGGAAATCAACCTCCCACCAGCCGCTGACCTTGCCTGAACTGAAACAAAAATGGAAAAATTGAACCGGGGAAAACAGTAACGAAACGAAGAGAGGAGCATAGGAGAGAAAGAGCTAAGATTGTAGTGCTGATTCTCGATAATTTCCCACTGATTCTAAGTTTTTGTTCCTCTAATTTGGATTTTAATTCCTTCTGATTTTCAGCTTGGATTTGTTCTCTATTAGTGTTGGTCAGTGGAGTGTTCGGAAGCGAGGTTATCGTCGAGTTTGTTGTCGAGGTTCTCCGATCAAAATCGCGTCTGATATAGGTCGAGTTGGTTGTCGTATTTGTTTTGGTGTTACAGCAGAAATTTATTTTGAATTAAAGTTCAGAAGATTTTCTTTGCCAAAGTCTGTCAGTCTCATCCGATTTAGTACGCGATTTGGGTGTATCGATGTTTCAACTTTCTACTACTAGTCTCATCCAATTTAGTTCGCGATTTGGGTGTATCGATGTTTCAACTTTCTACTACTTTATTAAAAGGAGTTTCAGCTAAACAAGTTTAAATCTCACTTTCATGTATTTAATGGGTCATAACTGATTTTGATTTACAAGTGTTTATGTGGTAATAGTAATTTGGATATGTTTTTCTGCGATTCCGGAATTGGTTCGCTGAGTATCTTCATCGACATGTGATGTTTTTGCTTTCACAGGTCTTCCCTCATTTTACTTGGTCATTGATTGAAATACTAGTCTCATGTTGGTTGTGTTTTGAATATGGAAATTTGGGTTTTGTTTACTAGCAGTGTGGAAAGATTGTTGAATTTTGTTAGGTGGATTTTGCTGATTTAGTAGTATCTTTTGATATCTAAATCCTTATCAAGGTGAAGCAACAAAAAAAACTATTGTTTTGGTATAATTTCTAAATCTAGCAACAATTGGCGTCTCTGCGTTGTTCGAATAGTTCTGTTCGCTATTGACTTCTTTCCTTAATGTGGTCCAATTAATTTGAATTAAAAATCAGTAGTACTATATTCCATTTTAAGACATGGATTTCGTGAGTTTATTTAGTGCTAGTAATTGTCTTGGTTATGAGTTAACGATATTATAAAAACGAATTGCTTAAATTTCATTTGGAATTGCTATCCCCTTTTATTCACTGGTTTAATGTGGGCGTGATTAATAAAATAAATTATCGTGGCCATGGGTATGGTTTTCGTGGCATGGTCACGATACACTATATGAAATCCGGGGATGCATTTCATGTGACCTGAATCTAATTTCCAATAAGGTTAAATAAAGCGTGTCGTGAACCGCGGGTGCATTTCATGTAGCGTGGCTTACAATGTATTATAAATAACCTTGAAATTTCCTAAAATATTAAAAGCGTCTAAAAAGTTAAAAGGGCACGTAGGTTTAAAATGTGTAATTAAATCAGATAATTGAGCCAATAACAATAGTTGAGCGATAGTGCTAGAACCGCGGAATCCGGGAATGCCTAATACCTTCTCCCGGGTTAACAGAATTCCTTACCTGGATTTTTGTGTTCGCAAACCATAAATAAGAGTCAATCTTTCCTCGACTCGGGATTTAAACCGGTGACTTGGGACACCATAAATTATCCCAAGTGACGACTCTAAATTTTAAACAAAATAATCCCGTTATGATTTCCCTTATACCCCTCTGGGGGTAGTAAAAAGTAGGTGTGATAGTGCTATCATTCCACATCTCTAAGGAAGAGTCTCGACTCTCGAACGACCCAGTATTGACTTACTATATACAAATTTTAGTTTTCCCATGATGTAACGAGCCGACCGGTTGTGTTGAATTTTAGCATTTCATTCGATGGCTTAAGACATTGAGTAGTTTCATATTATGTATTATGACTTGCGTATATGGTTGGTTTCGATTTTCGAGCAGTTCGGGATTAATTTGGAAGAATGATTCTCGTTTTAGAAGTTTTAAGTTGGAAGAGTTGACCAAGGTTTGACTTTTGGGTAAACGAACTCGTAATCGGGTTTTAATTATTCCAATAGGTTTGTATGATGATTTTGGATATTTTCACAAAGTTTGGTTAAAGTCCGATGAGGTTTGGATAAGTTTGAGTTGTATGATGATTGTTTTTGGTTTCAACGTGTATTTGAGCATAAAGGTTATCATATTAAGCAAATGTCCTTTGATTTGTGTTTCGACTAAACCATTATATCTGTATCGTCATTTTGAAACCATAGCAACTGAAATAATCAAGTTTCAAAATCGTATGAGGAATATATGGTCATTTTACTAAGAATTGGGGTGCCGAATTTTTCAGATTAATTATCAAATGCCACTAAATTCGTATTTAAATTTTTTTACTATTTTCAAATATTAAAACCAACATATCTCCTTCATCATAGAGTCAAATGGAGTGATCAAAAGCCTAACTTGACTAAAATATCACGAGAAATCCATTGGAGGTATCAAAAGCGAGTTTCGAGATTGTTTGATACAAGAAACGAGGCAAAACAGTTGGGCAGAAGTATATAATATCGAATTTTTGTTCATTTGGTCATATTTTGATTTGGGGAGCTCGAATTTGGACAATTTTGGAGGTGATCTTCACCATATAGATTGGGGTAAGTGTTTTATACTCGATTTTTATTATATTTCATGAATCCATCTTCGCTTTTAGCATTTGATTGATGATTTCAAAGTGAAATTTGGGGATTTTTGTCTAAAATTTTATAAAGTAAAATTTTGAGTTTTGAACATCAATTTGGAGTCGAATTTGAGTGAAACTAGTATGGTTGGACTCTTAATTGAATGGGTTGTCGGATTTTATGAGTTTTATCGGATTCTGAGGTGCGAGCCTAGGTTTGATTTTTTAGTTGACTTTGGGCTTTTAATTAAAGATTTTACCTTTATCGATTGGGTTTGTTTCCTTTGGTATTATTGATATTTTTGTTGCTTTTGGCTAGTTTCGAGTTGTTCAAAGGTCGGTATGTGCGGAATGTCATTTTTGGAGTATTGTTTAGCTTACTCGGTATTAGATACGGCTTGTTCGAGGTAAGAAACACTTCTAAACTTGGTGCTAAGGGTATGAATCACTAAACATATGTGTTATGTGTTTGGTGTTGAGATGATGCACGTGCTAGATGACGGGCGTGTGGACGTGCATCGTGGGAATTATGACTCGGTGGATTCTGTTGTATTGTTTGTAGTTACCAAATCTTGTTTTTATGAATTAAATTTCTACATGCTAGAGTAATTGAGCTAAGATCCATGTTCGAAATCATGTTTAGGCTATATGCTTATTTTTTTAGGACCCACTAAAGTCATTTCTGTTGTTGAGTTATTTGATTAAATTGTAATTTCATGCTCAGCCATATTCATTCATTTGTATATCATATCTCAGTCTCTATTATCATATATTGTTACTTCATGTATCATTGTTTGGGCTGACTGGCATGAGATTTGTGAGCCCCAGAAACTAGAGATATTGATGACTGAGTTGAGACCGAGGGCTTGATTGTGAGTGATATTTATAGGATCGGGTTGCATGCTGCAGTAGGCTTTATTGATTCATAATGAGATCGGGTTACACGCCACAACAAGTTTTATTGATTCTATGATATAGAGCTATACGCCGTATCAGGCCATGTTGGCTTGTGTTAGCGTTTGGGCAGGATCCGCTCCTCCGAAGTCTAACATACCAGCAGCGATCGCAGGTGCCAAGTACCGAGTGCCAAGAGATAGAGTGTACGGAGTGATTGAGTGTGAGAAAGTGAGATTGAGTACTCTAAGAATGTAAGTACATGAACTCATCACTGTAATGCATTGCATTTGACATGCATACTTGGCATGTAAGCATAGAGATGCATTTCCTCATGCTACACGATTTTGTGATATTCATGACTTCACATGTCCTTGACATGTAGGCATAGAGATGTACTTTCCTCATGCTATCTGAGTATGAAGTATCTTTTCTATTATTTTTTTGGGAAAAATTACTGTTTTTAGATTTACTCATATTTTGGTGATTTCGGTAAAAGATTTGCATTTTATTGTTATACCTAGAAAACATGCCTATTTTGCCGTAACTGTGAATGAGCTGAGCATCATATCTTTGAGTTATTGCTTGTACTACGTTTATCGTATTATTACAAGCTATTCTTAGTTATTGATGTTGGACTTTGACCGTTGTCTAAGCTCGTTACTACATTCAACCTAATGTTAGGTTTGCTACTTATTGAGTACATGAGGTCGGTTGTACTCATATTATACTTTTACACCTTGCGTGCAGATTTGGAGCTAATGTTACTGTGTATGGCAGGAGCTAGCATTGAAGATGTACTTGCATTCCGGTTATAGCTGCCTCTTATTCTTGGTAGCTTTAAATTTATAAATTTGTTTATGTATATTTCGAACAGATGATGTATTTATTTCATACTGGCTTTGTAAACTCTAAATGAAGTTTATTGTCACAATCTTCTAAGGATCTTGATGGTGCCGGACACCATTATCAAGCAAGCCAACACTAAATAACTAGTAATTTTCTCGTTTTAGATATTTTTGAATTCACTTCGTTTATACATTTAAACAATAAAGAACAAATTCCCCTGAATAAATAATGATATCTTTAACAATTTCAAAATACTGACTAATCCCATAGACATCCCAGAACTCGGTGTCACAAGTGCATGAGCAATTACTAAAGAATCGAATAAAGTACAATAACTGTCCGAAATACAAATTGGGCAGAAAGTAAATATAATATGCTGAAAGAAACTATACTGGCTGCGGGTCACCTCGAGAAATATAGCTCACCTAGTCCCCGTATCATCCATGCTGCTACGCCCAGTAGGCCACAAGAAATACATGTACCTGTGCAATAAAAATGCATAACAACTGTAGCATGAGTACGAAAACAACCTGTACTCAGTAAGTATCCCATCTAATCTCGAAGAAGTAGAGACGAGAGGTCGACTTAGACACTTACTAGTGTTCCAATAATGATACGTCAATAATATAATAAACCGAGGATTTTTATAAACACGATTGTAATTCAATAGAATGAAGCAAGTAAACAATTCTTTCTTTTATAGGAAATTCCAAAATTCCTTTTTTATCATTTAATACATTTATTCTCAAGCCGGAAAGAAACAATATCACTTCAATAAATTCCAAATCAAGCAATACAAGCATGTGTAAATCATGCCGAGGTCGTACGACCGATCCAACAATATATAAATTATGCACTGCCAGAGGGCGAATGGCACGAACCATAGATGCATCAGAGCGTTCGGCCTGTTCCACAATAGATAAATACATTCAACAGTCAAATCAATAATTCATCAAGGAGCAATTATTCAGGAAAATGTAAGTTTCTCTTTTAAAAGTCAAGAAATGATATCTAGCCCTTTAGAAATTCATTTACACGTCCGATATGTTTTAAGCATTTTTCAATTTGTCAACAAGGTTGAAATATTACAAGTAAAGCATGCTTTTGGGCCCTAAACTACCCGGACTTAAGCATAATTGTAGCTACGCACGGACTCTCGTCACCTCGTGCGTACATAACCCCTACAAATAGGAGCACATAACCAATTAACTCATCTATGGGAACAATTCCCTTTTACAAGGTTATAAAGGAGACTCACCTCGCTCCGATGATCTATAACCGACATTACACGCCCTTCTAAAGACTCAAATTGATGCACAACGCTCCAAAACTAGCTAATAATTGTGCAAATCCATTAATATATGTTCAATTACTCATAATAATTCAATTTATAATAATTTCTAATCCCGATCGAAAAGTTGACAAAAATGCCCTCAAGCCCACGTGCCTGGATTTCAAAAGGTTTTGAAGATAAAGTTTACCCATAACCTCACGAACTCAAATATATAATTTACTCTTAATTTCATGTAAAAAATCGTGGTCAAAATCCAAGAATACTAATTTTCTAGGTTTTCCCTCAAACCCTAAGTTTCCCACAAATTTTCATGCATCCATATACAATCATGTATTTAGCTCAAAACCAATATAAACCACTTACCTCATTCTGGGTGGTGAAAATGGCACCTCAAAATTGCTCCAAAAATCGGCTCCAATGGAAAAAATGGGGTTGAAATGAACCCAATCTCTGATTTAAAAGAACCTCACTGCCTCCAGCACTTTCGAACCTGTGGTGCATAAACCGCTCCTGCGGCCCCCCACTTTTGCGGTCCCAGGCTTAGGGCCAAAAATCTGCTTTTGGGGTCTCCTCAGCGCAGATACGCACCCGCATCAGCGGTTAAAGTTCTGCACTTGCGGTCACTGCACTTCTTCGCCCAAACCCGCATATGCAGCCCCATGGCCACTTCTGTGGCTCCGCACCTGCGGCCAAAACCTCACAGGTGCGGTTACACCAGATATCAATTGCCTCAATTCTTTCTCAAGTTTTCAAAATTGATACGTTAAATATTCGAAATCCACCCGAGGCCCCCGGGACCCCAACCAACCGTATCAACCAGTCTCAAAATATTATGCGGACCTGCTCGAGGCCTTAAATCATATCAAACAATGTTGAAACCATGAATCACACCTCAATTCGAGCTTTATGAACTTTAGAATTTCAAACTTTTACATTTGATGCCGAAACCTATCAAATCACGTCCGATTGACCTCAAAATTTTCAAACAAGTCATATTTGACATTACGGACCTACTCCAACTTTTGAAATTAAAATCCAGCCCTGATATCAAAAAGTCCACTTCCGGTCAAACTTCTCAAAAACCTTCAAATTTCTATCTTTAGCCAAATGACTCTAAAACGACCTACAGATCTCTGAATTCACTTTCGATCGCGCTCCCCATACCAGAATCACCATACAGAGCTATTTCCAGACTCAGAATACCAAAAGGACATTGATAACACTGTAATGAACTTCAACTCAAACTTATGAAACTCTTCCAAGAATGATAACTTCCACAATGGGTGCCAATATATTTTTGGGTCTTCCAAAACCCGATCCGAATATACGCCCAATTTCGAAATCATCACGTGAATCTGTTGGAACCTTCGAATCCTAATTTTGAGGTCGTTTACTCAAAAATCCAAATCTTAGTCAATTCTTTCAACTTAAAGCTTCCGAAGTGAGAATTCTCTTTCCAAATCAACTCCGAACTTTACGGAATTCAATTTCGACCATGCGTACAAGTCATAATAATTGAGTGAAGCTACTCAGAGCCTCAAACCACTGAATGACATACTAGAGCTTCAAACGACTAGTCGGGTCGTTACATATGATTTGTACTACCAATCCTTGAGTTGTTATATTATAGTTTAGTTATTTCATCATTATTTTCTCAGTAAATCTCATTTGAAATTGGATTTTTGTTAAAGTGGCTTATCTAGTAGGTTGGGTTAGGTGTTATCACGCTTAGTTGGATTTTGGGTCGTGATAAGTTGGTATCAAAGCTCTAAGTTCATAGATTTTATGAGTCATGAGCAAGTGTCTAGTAGAGTCTTGCGGATCGGTATGATGATGTCCATTTCTATCTTCGAGAGGCTACAAAAAATTTAGGATGAACTTCCCATCTTTCTTTCCTTATCGTGCAACATTGATTCAGCTTGAAGTGTATCTCTTTGAATTCCTTCCACTTACTCATATGCGTATGTGATCGCTCGTTATCAGCTGTACACCGATGGCTTTTGGATTTTGTAGATGAGGTGCAAGATATGTTTTCTATATTTTGGTGATGGGCCAGTTTGGAGGACTTGAGGCTCGGTTTGGACCGCAGCTTGGGCTTGGTGGTTTTAGTTGCGTGAATATGTGCTTTGGACTCATATGTCAGATTGTGTCCCTAAGAACGAGATTGATGGCCTAGTAAGTGGTTGGATAGCTATACAATAATTGTGTTGTGACTGCGGGATGTGTTCAGATGATTTGAATGTGACGAGAAGGGTTGCTTGGGATCTGAAAAGGACTATTGGATGCTTGATTTCTTTCTTGATGTATTCCACAATCTTGAGTTATGATCATGTTGAGGGATCTTTCATGTTTTCCAACTATGGGATGAAGTAGATTCTTATGTCTTGTTGAAGAGTTTAGACTTGGAAAGGTTAAGTAATTGCATGATGGTTGTGGCCATGGTAGGGCATAGTGAAATGCCAATTAAGGCTAAACGGGTGGGTTATCTCCTACGTGGGGGTCTACGGATGTGTGATCCTTATGATGTTGTGTGTAGAGTTTCTTTCTACAATCTAGATATATGTGTTGCGATTTAAGTTTGGATCGATTGAGAAAGTTGACTTGACTGTAACGAGGTTGAATGTGAGCTTACCACATGATTTGAGGTATTTTATGATTTGTGTTGCATGCGTTTACGAAGGATTTAGTTGAATCTCAGTGCGGGATTATGGCAGTAATAAAGTATGGGTATTATGAGTTATAAAATATTTTGTTCTATGGCTTTGAGCCAAGTGGGGGAGTATGCTATCGACGATTTGATTGCATGGTTATGTGGTTTATTGGTTTTGGTCTGAGGTATACTCGTGGATCGGTTATGACTCGTTGATGTTGGTTTTGAGGATGACTTAAGTAAGGAAATTTCTGGATGCATGGTGAATTACACTCTATGGGTATATGGAGATCATGGAATGATTTGAGTTGTTATTCATGAAGGATGTAGAACGCATGAAGTAGGAATTTACTCGGTTCCTTAGAGGTAGATTACTTCTTTGGGTGTTATTGTGCTAATGGGGCACAGGTCATTCGGCCCGTTTGGGCAGTGTAATTGAGATTCAAGCAGAGTGGATGACTCTTGAGAAGGTTCTAATGGATTCAAGATTCATATGTGACATTTGAGAATTTTTTGGATTTATATATGGCTAAGATCTGAGATTTGCATTGGATATTGTGGGGACTAGCGGTATTTATATATCATTATGGATTCTACATTTCAGTATCAAAAATGTAAAATAAATGACTTTAAATTCACAAAAGGTCTCTTCAGAGTGGGTGTCTCGGTTGTGGTACTTTTGTAGTGCTTAAGAGGGAATACATTGGCTTATGGGCCTTAGGGCAGTGTGGTTTTATGCTAGGATCTCTTGTGGTGAGTTTTTGGTAAGGATGGTGGTGTTCTGGCAAGGAGAAGTGTCAACTTGAGGGTAATACGGAAGGAACTCCAAGAAATATGATAGCTTGGTAGTAGGTTAGATCAACATGGTAATGGATAACAATCTGTTCTTTGGGTACTTATGATGTGGTGAGTCTCTACTGGTGTTTTGTAATAATACTCTTGTGTTTGGCGACCCAAATGGCTTGGTTGAGTTAAAGAGATTCAGTTCTGATGGCTTGGTTATGTACGATGTTTCAAAGAGTTCTCTATGGTTTCTACTACGGTTTGAGATGGATATTTCCTACCGGCGTGAGGAGCATGTTACGCATTATGATTTTCTCCTGGATGGGATCAAATGGAAGGTTTCTGACTGATCGGGTATGTATTCTGCTGGTGACTCAGAGTTGATTATGAGATTCTTGTGCTTTTTATATGATGGCATGATAGATGCAGTGTGTCCTGTGGGATTGAGATTTGAATGTGCAAGGCCACAATTTAGTTATAAAGGAAGGTCATTAATTCTTAGACAACATGGACGGTTTTAGATGACTAGATGAATTACTAGGTATTGCCTGAGAAGGTTGCGCATTTCAGAAGACGCACTGTGTTTTGACTTACGGATGCTTCATTAGTATTGTGATACTCGCCAGGTTGATCGACTGCTGATGTTAAAATTTTGCTATGTGGCATGGAAAAATTATAGAAGTATTTCTCGTGGGGATAATTATGTATGAGAGATGTGTTAGTCAATCGAGTGGTGGAGTTAGGATCGGCTATGGTGATTCATGTGTTCTATGGATTTGGAGACTGGGAGTTCTTAAAAGCAGATTATTTCAGGGTTGTAGACTGTGAAGATGTGGCCAAAAGTTAGATAGATGGTAATACGTGGTTTTGTTATGTCATTGTGGACTTTTGGAGGGCCATTTATCCATTTAAGGATGACCAGAGTTTATTTGGGGGCCCATTGGTAGGCCTAATGAGGATGTGTATTCTATGTCAGGTCGGATTTGTTCACTCAGCACCATTATTGCTGAAAGATTTGTCATTCGGTTAGAGTTGTTATTGTTTGTGTAGTGATATGTTCCATGCGTTACTCTTATATGCTACTAAGGGTTGTGATTTGTTGGTTATATGCACACCCGATGCGATCTGTTTGGGCCTTATAGTGGAATTCAAGCTAGATAGGTATTAGGATGTTGAATGGTTGATTGTTCCTCGGTTATGGCATTTTTAGGCTGTGGTATATTGTGTTATTTACTTATCCATGGTTATGGTCATGCACTTCATGTGCTTGATATCAAATTGCATGTGGTTGTTGATTTTGAGCATTGTGGCTTGAGGTATTTCATATGAACTAGTGTTTGGTTAGGTCAAGCATTGCAGCGAGGTTATGTTGGGACATGATCAGTTGTCTTAGATTTGTGTATCTTGGTCCTACTAGGTGTTATGGGTTCATGTCATTATGTTGTGGTGGTGCTTGTTGAGCTTGCGGGACAGTTCTCTCATTTGAGTCATTTCCCAATTTTTGAGTACATTTGAATTGTTGCTTATTAGTGCACAGATTGCACAGTTGTGGGATTAGGTTGTATTGTGTAGCATGTCAATAGAATAGTTGTGTTTGATGAGATAGGGTCATTGGACTTTGAATGGATACTATCAGATTTATTTATGGTATATTTGGAAGACTAATATCGGAAATCAGCTAAGAATTTCGATATGGTTCTTATCGGGTAGGGGAGCTCCACGACTTGTTAATTTGATAGGTGGTTATGAGTGTCTGTATGTTTCTTTCATCATTGTTAATGTCCGAAAGTTCAAAATAAGATTTTGAGTTGATATAATGTTTGTTACTGGTTGGTTATCGAGCAACTATTTCGGTCGGAAGTTATTGCTATGAGTATTTGAGTTATGTAGTATATTATTTGATTATGTCTTGGGATATAGTTATGAATTGATACAGTATGTTCAGACTTATACCGTGCGTAGGTGCGAGATTCGGGTCTTACAAGGAATTTTGGATGTTGGAAATTGAATTTTAAGGTTTATGGACTAAGGTTGAAGTAAGGATCCTCTGTTAGGTTGTGTTTTTGGGCTTATATGGATTGGGGTGATGTGGGATCACCCCTAAGCATGTGCATGTAAGGTTACACGGCGATTTGATGGCTTTAGAATGACTCTTGGCACGTCTGAGGACAAACATATGTTTAAGTGGGGGAGAATGTAATGACCCGACCAATCATTTTGAGCTTTAGCATTTAATTCGATGGCATAAGACTTTGAATAGCTTCATATTATGTATTATGACTTGCATGTATGTATTGTTTTGGTTTTCGAGCAGCTCGGGATTGATCTGGAAGAATGATTCTCGTTTTAGAAGCTTTAAGTTGGAAGAGTTGACAAGATTTAACTTTTGGGTAAACAGACTCGGAATCGAGTTTTAATTATTCCAATAGGTTTGTGTGATTATTTTGGTCATGTCCACAAAGTTTGGTTGAATTCGGATAGGGTTTGGATAAGTTTGGATTGTATGGTGATTGTTTTCGGTTTCAACGTCGATTTGAGCATAAAAGTTACCATTTTGAGCAAAATAGGCTTTGATTTGTGTTTCGATAAACCATTATATCTATATCGTAATTTTGGAACCATAGCAACTGGAATCATCAAGTTTCAAAACCGTATAAGGAATTTATGGTCATTTTACTGAGAACTAGGTTACTATATTTTTTCAGATTAATTACGAAATCGCTATTGAATTCGTATTTAATAATCTGCACTATTTTCAAATATTGAAACCAACATATCTCCTTCATTATAAGGTCAAATGGACTATTCGAAAGCCTAACTTGACTGAAGTTTCATGAGAAATCCATTGGAGGCATCAAAAGCAAGTTTCGAGATTATTGAGCATAAGAAACGAGGCAGAACAGCCGGGCAGAAGCATATAATATCGAGATTTTGTTTATTTGGTCATATTTTGAGTTGGAGAACTCGAATTCGGGCGACTTGGAGGTGATTTTCACCACATAGATTGGGGTAAGTGTTCTATACTCAATTTTTGTAATATTTCATGAATCCATCTTCGTTTTTGGCATTTGATTGATGATTTCAAAGTGTAATTTAGGGATTTTTGTCTAAAATTTTATAAAGTGAATTTTTGAGTTATGAACATCATTTCGGAGTAGGATTTGAGTGAAACTAGTATGGTTGTACTCGTAATTGAATAGGTTATTGGAGTCGGATTTGAGTGAAACTAGTATGGTTGTACTCGTAATTGAATAGGTTATTGGATTTTGCAAGTTTTGTCGAATTTTGAGGTACGAGACCGAGTTTGACTTTTTAGTTGACTTTGGGATTTTGATTGAAGATTACACCTTTATCCACTCAGTTTGTTTTCTTTGGCATTATTTGATGTTTTTAGTTTCTTTTGGCTAGTTTTGAGCTGTTCGAAGCTCGATGCATATGGGATGGTGTTTCTGGAGTATTGTTGGGCTTGATCAGTATTGGATTCAGCTTGTTCGAGGTAAGTAACACTTTTAAACTTGGTGCTGAGGGTATGAATCCCTAAACATACATGTTATATGTTTGATACATGTTATATGTTTGGTGTTGAGGTGACACACATGCTAGGTGACAGGCGTGTGGGCGTGTATCGTGAAAATTATTGTGAGCACGTGATTTTTGCCTCACATGAATTACTACCACAAAATCAAAACAAAAATGTTTGTTTTATTGTGAACTTTCGTGATATTTTTAGTAATTGTTAGCACTTGTGTGGGCGTGTTTGTTGTTTAAATTAATAGAAAAATAAATACAAAAGCATGTTGCATTTACATTTAGATTTCAATTTTACAACTAGGATTGATTAAGTAAATAATTGATTTATAAAAAATGGAAAATCACAAAAAAAAAAAAAAAATAATAATAACGTACTTTGCATTTTAGTATTTAATTGTGTGATTTGGTACTTAATTATTTGCAATAATTATTATTTAGAGTTAATTAGTATCTTTAAGTTAATTTTATTTTATAATTAATCTAGGATTTTAGGTTTTTATTGTGGAGAATAATTTAGGAAGGAAAAGAGAAGGAAAATAAAGGGATCTCGAATTGGGCCAAATTCAATGTTAATTCAAAAGGGCCAAAGGGTTACCCGTACAAATCATTCCAGTCCTACCCAAACCAAGCCAAAACCCGGTCAGCCCCAGCCTCGACCAAACGGCGACATTTTGGTCATGACAATCTGGGCCGTTGAATCAGCTTGATCGAACGGTCCAGAAGCTAACCCGTTCATAAACTCCGACCCAACCCGCCTTATACCCGAACCAATCCAGCAACTCACTTAACCAAACGACACCGTTCCAATCAAGCGATTGATCCAGCCCATTGATCGCAGTTGATCTAACGGCCTGAATACAATCTCCCACCCCGTATATAAGTGAGTAACGCACCTCGGCCCCTCAGACCCCCCTATCTCGTCTCTAACAAACTCAGAGACCAGCCCGTCTCTCTCCGCCTCCCACCGCCCTACTCCGCCCACCGGGCCCACCGAAAATCGCCTTACGGCGGTTCCGGTGGTCCAAACAGCCCCAAAATTACACCATCTCTTTACCTCAACATCCCCATCTCCATTCCACCCTCAGCTTCCCTCGAATCCCAGCCCACTTCTTCGAATAATCAAAACCCTAATAGCCTTCCACCATGTCCGGTGGCACCATTTTCGATGGCCACCAAAATAACACCAAATGGCCTCCAACACCTCCTCATCTAAAATCCAAACCCCCATTCTTTCGAATATTTCGGGAACACGTCGAATATCAATTTAAAGCCAGGAACCCTAGCGCTGCCACAACATCCCCTAGTGGCGGCGCCACCTCTCCTCAGCCCCAAATCAACACCAAATGTCCACCCAACCTCCCTCATCCCTAATCTATCACCATTTTCCTTCGAACTAGGCTGGAACTCTTCGAATTTAGATTCGAATGAACGAACCCTAAATAAACCAAACCCCAAGATTGATACGAAGTTAGAAAATTGAGGTCGTAATCGACTTTAGTCGTGTGTTCTCAGTCGAGAACACTCGATTAAGGTTCATTTCGACTTCAAATTCAAAAATTGAAGTTTCGATTCAAGAACAGATTCGGGTCAAGTCTATATTTCTGAGGTATCCCTTTCTCCATTCTTTCATTTGTTAAATTTTGTTTACTATTTTGTTGTCTTTGTCATTTGTTTCTTACTTCTCTTGCGGACTTTTTATTTGGTCCAATTTTCATCAGTCTCATCTTTCTATAAGCATATGTTAGGAACTTCTCCCTTTTAATTTGATAAATAATTTTGTTCATTAGTCTGAATTTCGTAGGTGGTTGGATTTTTTGTTTGAAGTTATTCGAAATTGTTGTTGTTTTAGCTGTCATTTGAACCAACTGGTCTGTTTTTCGAATATGTATCATGCTTGCTAGTTCAGTTTTGGGGTTTATTGATTAATGAGAAGATTAAAGGGACAATTAAAATGATTGAAAATTAGACTAAGTGGCATGATAGCATGGGATGTCAGGGCACGCCTAATTTAAATATCAGGCTGCCCATACCAGTTGAATAGAATAATAGGAAGGGGGGGGGGGGCTAATGGGGTACTGAGATTCCTGTTTTAGTGTTTGAAAATCAGAGGGTGATGGGGGGAATTGTTTTCTTAATGGTTTAAGTGCTCTTAAGAGCTGGAAATTGGGGATTGAAGTCTTTAAATACAGGGATACACATAGAGTTTAAGGGGAAGTCAGATAAAGAGAACCCAGAGGATACTGGAGATACATTTTGGAGGGCTGAAAAAAGTCTTTGGAGCCTCTAAAAATTCCCTTAGATCTTAGTTCTTTCAAAAAAAAAAAATACAAAAAAAGCAACAGAAAACCTACAAAAATACTGTTCCATTGCAGTTCATTAGGGTAATTTTGAATTCCAGCTCTTGATTAGAATTTGTAGCATAGATAAGTGGAAAATGACTTGAAAATTCCTTGAGTGTTGGGTTTTTGAAGCTTCAGCTCCTTCCCGGGTTAATTTCAAGCTTGGTTTTGGGTTCAATCAAGTTGTTTTTGGTCATCTATTAGGTGCTGTGCTTTTGTAGTTCATTCCTGGGTTTTTGAGAAGCTGTTTTGGTTCAAAAATTACTCCTGTTGTTGCTGATTGTCATTGCTGGTTGTCATCTGCTGCTGCTGACCTCTCATTTTTTTTTCTTATTGTGATTCAAATCCCAGGTACACATCATGTAACTCTCAAATCCTGGAAATGAAATAAAGTGCAATATGATATCTGTGTTGATTTTCATAGTGTATATCGTGTAGGGTTAGGATTTCAGTAGGTTCTCATTTGTAACTGAATTAGACTGTCCAGGACTGTATAAGACCATTAAACTGAATTTATTCTTTCTCGTGATCATGTGAATTTTATGCTTAGTAAGGCTGAATTTGAATTAACCTGAGTTTGAAGTCTATGCCGTCATGTGTTAGTTTAAAATCAGAAAATCAAAAGTATCATGTTGTATTATCCCAGTAGCTAATGGTGTAAATGACCAGGGATTTGAGTTGAATTTGTGCCGCTTTGTTTTATAATTGAGTTGATATTATGATAAGAGTAGTTTGAAAATGACTTAGTTGAGTTAAGATTAGCTAAACTCAATGGCTTAAACTCCCTAAGTCAGTTTGCATTTGGGGTCATGAATTACATTAGTTGCTTGTTTAGAGGGCTTAGTTATGTCAAATGCCACAACTGTTTTTTGGAAATCATTAGGCATTTTCAAATTGTTTTAGGTACTTTAACTAAGCTGTTCGCATTTAATCCTTGTGTTTGTTGCAAATCATTGTAACTTTTGGAGTATATTGATATTGGTACGATTTCGAGCTTAAAAGGAACTGGTTAAAAATCCGAAGCTATCTTTCATATAATGGGCTGCACAACCCACTAAGAATAGGCATGTCAGGAAGCCCAAGTATTTGAATTAACCTATATGTGTTGTGTGATGACTTACTTTGAAATTAAACCACTGAGTGCCAATTCTTGGTTTGTTTTCCCATTTGCGTTTGGGCAGAGGCCCATGACTGGGCAATCTCTTATAAAAGACCAGGCCTAAAATTTGCCTCCTTTTGGATCGGTCAGAAGCCCAATTCGATGAAAACCATTCTGGGGGCTGCCTCTACTATTTTCAGTTAATAACACCAGTTAATTAGGCCCTTTTAGAGATAATACTTGATAGAAAATTGTAGTTCTTTTAGGTTGGCCTTAAAAATAAAGCAAGGTGTTCTACGCCAAATAAAAATGCATAAATAGCATGGCCCTCTTAACTATTTCAATAAAAAATATTTAGACCTCGGGAAGAACTATTTAGCAAATTTCATGGCCTCCCGCAAAGTTAATAATACGCTAGTTGCTTTAGGTCCGACATTTAATAATATTACCTTCCTAAGCTCGGGTGCACATTTATGTGACCCAAATCCGAATCCCAACGAAGTTGAAATGTGTCAAAAACCACAGGTGCATTTATGTGACGTGGTTCAAGACGTGTTTTCACGACGTGTCAATTCTCTTTAAAGAATAATCATAAAAGCGGTTCAAAGTTAAAAAACACATAGGTTAAAATATGTTTTAAAATAAGACAAATAAGCCAAATATGACAGTTGAGCGACCGTGCTAGAACCACGGAATTCGGGAGTGCCTAACACCTTCTCCCAGGTTAACGAAATTCCTTACTTAGATTTCTGGTTCGCGGACTGTTAAACAGAGTCAATAAATTCCTCGATTCGGGATTCAACCAGTCACTTGGGACAGCATAAATCCCCCAAGTGGCGACTCTGAATCTTAATAAATAAATCCCGTTTCGATTGTCCTTTAATTGGAAAGACTCCTTTATTATACCCTTTACGGGGTGTAGTAGGAAAAAGGAGGTGTGACAATTATGACTCGGCAGATTTTGTGATAGTGTGCAGTTACCAAATCTTGTTTCTATCTATGAAATTTCTACGTGCTCTAGAGTAATTCAGTTGTGATCTATGTTAGAAACCATGTTTAGGTATATGTTGATTTTGTTAGGACCCACTGAGTTCATTTCTACTGTTGAGTTATTTACTTAAATTGTAATTTCTTACTCTGATGGGGTTGCTCTGATAGTAAGCAACCCTCACTTCAAACCAAGAGGTTGTGAGTTCGAGTCTCCCCAAGAGCAGGGTGGGAAGTTCTTGGAGGGAAGGATGCCGAAGGTCTATTTTGGAAACAACCTCTCCACCCCAGGGTAGGGGTAAGGTCTGTGTACACACTACCCTCCCCAGATCCCACTAAGTGGGATTATACTGGGTTGTTGTTGTTGTAATTTCTTACTCAGTCATATTCATTCATTTGCATATCATATCTGAGTCTCGATTATCATGTATTGTTACATCATGTATCATTGTTTGGGCTGACTGGCATGAGATTTGTGAGACCGAGAGAATGGAGAGATTGATGATTGAGTTGAGGCCGAGGGACTGATTGTGGATGATATTTTTGGGATCAGACTACACACCATATTAGGATTTATTGATTCATGATGGGATTAGGCTTCACACCGCAGCAAGCCTTATTTATTCATGATGGGATCGGGCTGCACACTGCAACAAGACATGTTGGATTATATTAGCACTTAGGCAGGATCCACCCATCCGAAGTCTGGCATACTAGCAGTGAGTGTATCTGCCAAGTGCCGAGTGATTGAGTGTACCGAGTGATTGAGTGTGAGACAGTGAGATTGAGTACTCTGAGAGTATGAGTACATGAACTCATCACTGTAATGCACTAAATTTAACATGCATACTTGGCATGTAGGTATAGAGATGCATTTCCTCATGCTACACATTTTTTGTGACATTCATGACTTCACATGATCATTGACATGTAGGCATAGAGATGTACTTTCCTCATACAATCTGAGAATGAAATATCTTATCTGTTGTTGAGAGTTTTAGGGAAAAATATAGTTTTTAGATTTACTCATATTTTGGTGATTTCGGTGCAATTTGCATTTTATTGTTATACCAGAAAAGCATGCCTATTTTCTGTAACTGTAAACAGCTAAGCATCATATTTTTGAGTTATTGCTTGTACTGCTTTTATCTTATTATTACGAGTTTTTCCTGGCTATTTGTGTTGGACTCTGACCGTTATCCAAGATCGTCACTTCTTTCAACCTAAGGTTAAGTTTGTTACTTATTGAGTACATGGAGTCGGTTGTACTCATACTACACTTCTGCATATTGCGTGCAGATTTTGGAGCTAACGTTGTTGTGTATGGTGGAAGCTGGCATTGAAGATGTAACTGTGTTCCGTTATAGCTACCTCTTATTCTTGGTAGCTTTAGATTTATAAATATATTTTTGTACATTTCGAATAGATGATGTATTTATTTCACACACGCTTTGTAAACTCTAAATTTTAGAAGATCATGATTTGTACTGCCAGTCCTTGGGTCGTTGTATAAGAGTTTAGTTATCTCATTATTATTTTCTCAGTAAATCTCATTTGAAATTGGATTTGTTTTAGATTGTGCCTAACCGGTTAGGTTACGTGTCATCTCAATTAGTTAGATTTTAGGTCGTGACACATGACCACCCAACATGTGTAATGATGGATATAACAAAGATCTATTCTCGTAAAAATATTTATATAGCTATTACAATTTATAGTTAATTGCATAAGAATTTTTTTAATTAATTCATGCATATATTATTATTAATTTATGAGGTCAGAGGTGTACCTATAGTATACATTAGAGTGATTAAGGACATGTACAATGAAGCCAAGACTCGGGTGAGGACAATAGGTGGAGACTCAGGTTATTTTTTAGTATTGATGAGGTTGCATCAAGGATATACTCTAGTCCGTTCTTGTTTTTCTTGGTTATGAATGTACTGATGTGACACATCCAAGGGAGGTGCCTTGGTGCATGTTATTTTTAGATGATATAGTACTGTTTGACAAGTCGAGAGGTAGTGTTAACCCTAGGCTGGAGGTTTGGAGACAGATACTGGAGTCTAAGAAT
This sequence comes from Nicotiana glauca, assembly GCA_026770625.1. Lineage (NCBI taxonomy): Eukaryota > Viridiplantae > Streptophyta > Magnoliopsida > Solanales > Solanaceae > Nicotiana > Nicotiana glauca. The sequence continues at coordinate 184,767 of MU784407.1, forward strand.
TTTAGGTTGAGCAAGACTAAAACAGATTACCTGGAGCGGAAGTGCAGTGGTTTGGACCGTGAAGCAAACGTGGAAGTGTGGCTTGATACACAAGTCATCCCGAAGAATGGTAAATCCAAGGTAATGGGGAGATTGACGATGATGTCACCCATCATATTGGAGCGGAGTAGGTGAACTGAGGCTCGTATTCAGTGTCTTGTATGATAAAAATATTCCACCTAGACTTAAAGGTTAGTTTTATAGAGTGGTGTTAGGCCGACTATTTATATGAGGCGGAGTGTTGGCCAGTCAAGAGCTTTTATGTCCAAAAGTTAAAAGTAGTAAAAATAAGGATGTTGAGATAGATGTCTGAGAATACTAAGAGAGATAGGATTATGAATGATGAAATTCGGGACAAGGTCGGAGTAGCTTCCGCGGGGGACAAGTTGCGGGAAGTGAGACTAAGATGGTTTAGGCATCTTAAGAGGAGCTCCAGATGTCCCAGTGAGACGGTGCGGGAGGTTGGCCTTGGTGGAGCTGAGGAGAGGGAGAGACAGACCAAAGAAGTATTGAAGATAGATAATAAGGCAGGACATGGCACATCTGTAGCTTACTGAGAACATGGCCCTAGATAGCAAGGTGCGAAAATCGAGAACTAGAATAGAAGGCTAGCAAGTAATCTTGAATTTATCATTGTCTTTCCTGTAATATGTATATAACTCTCTTACTTCCTTATACTTATATTTGTATTACTATCAGTTGTTTCCTTGCTTTAGTTTCTTGTTATCTTGTTGTTATCGGTATTGCTTTGTGTTTCTATTTTCTTTTATGGTTTATGTATTATTGTATTTATTTTCGATTATGTGACTTAGCTTTTCTTAACCGAGGGTATATCGGAATGCGCTTTCTATCTTCACAAAGTAGGGTAAGGTTGTGTGCTCACTACCCTTACCAAACACCACTTGTGAAATTACACTGTGTCTGTTTTTGTTATATTAATTTTAAATTCTACATGAATAATACTCTCATAAGTTTATCGAAAATCTAAACACAATTTTGTATGAGATAGATTGCCATGTAAAAATATGGGTTTGTTTGTTTCATCGATTAATTATAAAAAAAGTATAATGTATGCTTTTGCTTACATGGTGAATAATAATGTGGGATTATATGCGGTCAATAATAAAGTGTGACTAGTGATATAGGAAATACCTACTTTAATAATAATTTTTTATTTTTAAAAATAATATCTATATTACTGCATAACTTATGGGTCTGAATTCGCTCTGATAGATATGCCTTCAGTAAAGTCTTGCCACGTGTCCAAAAGAAAAAATAATGGCACAAATATATTTCTTGCTAGCGAGTCAAAAGGCGTAAAAGTCACTTTAAGGGTTGAAAAATAATACTTATTTCTTTCATCTTTTGAAGGGAACAATAGCCCCGTAAACAAATTTTGCCAGTAAAATTTAATGTTAAACCAAATTTAAAAGTGTTATAGTCTTTTTTTAGGCGGACACTTAAAAGTGTCCGAATTTTCCACTTAGGCTGACCTATTGAACACTTAATCTATCTATTTATATTTATATTTATTATAAAAGTACGAATATTAAAACATTAAATGTTACATGATAAAAATATTTTTGAAAAATTAATTTACTTTTATATCCCTTAAAAAATAAATAACTTCTCAAAAGATAATTTTATATTGGATAAAATTGTATATTTTCAACTTTGTACGAATCATGGAATTCTAATCCTAATTAAGTTCCTATGTTTTCGTTATTTGAGTTACTATGTCCTACTTATTATTGAAGTCCTAAACTCATACACCTACAATATTTACAACCTTTAGCTATTGACCACTGACCTCTTTTTTGACCATAATATTCTATTCACATTATGCTGGGAATAATTTAGCACAAATTTAAATTCGGGGACAAATCTACATAGCTAATGTGCGGCTCAATGGTAAAGCCACTCAAGCAACTGCTTGAGGCCCCACGTCTCGAGAGCCTTAAATTTTTTTGATTCTGTATTAAATAGATCTATTTGTATTTGATAAATTTTAAAAAAAATATTTAGTATATAAAAAAAGTATATCTTTCATAAATAAGGAAACTATGGGACCGATAGAGATAATTTGGAAATAAAAATAATATCTTACGTGTGAATATATTTCTTGCCTCCTTTATATATTATCATTATTACCACAGGGCTCACATTACCTTTTTTTTTTTGGTAGCAATATGTACAAAATATTTCTGGAACTGGCAATTCCAGTTGCACTCCCTATTCTATCTTTCTTCTATCCTCCTTTACAGTAATTCTAGTTCTTCTATTTTCTTTCCTAGTTTTCTATGCTTCGATCCTCTAATTGCTATCTCAATTACAATTTGTCTCACTATCATCTCTACTGATTTCTCTTTTATTACTTTCTCTTTAAACTGGTTTTTACTTAATCTTTTATATTTCTTTTAGCCTTTCCAGACTTTTAAGTCCATCGTCTCATAAAATATTCTGTCAAATATAATAGCAGAAAATAATTGCGAACTTTTTTTCGTCAAACTTCCCGACATTACACCAAAAATATTGAAACAACCAAAGTAATATCATATTATCTATGACTATTTATTAAACCAGGTTCAATTGTTCTATACTTTTCTTATTTCTATGCATCTAATATTTACTATTTTTTTGATATCTTTTGCTTGTAAGTATATGTATTATCTTTTTTAATTTATCAGAATTTTAATAAGCCAATAAGAAAATATGAATCCTCGTATTAAAAATGTCAAAAAAAGAGAGAAAATGAAACTTTAATACAATCCCCCAAAGTAGGTAGAATTTATGGTAGATAAATAAATCACTAATATAATTGAGCTAGAAGAGAATGGAATCCGAGAAGAAGGAGAAGAAGTTGATGAGAGTTTAACAAAGATCTTTTAGAAAATCAGGAAATCCTGAAAGAATTAAATAATAATCCTAGAAAGTAAAAATATATATATAATCTTAGTTAAGAAATCGATTATAAATAAATTATTAAAAATTTTAAATCTCAAAAAGCTAGAAAGTTAAACTTCAAAATAAAATTTTATTAAATGTATTTTTAAATATGTTAAAAGTTAGGCCCCTTCTTGAAGTTTGGCTTTAGGCCCCGAATACCGTTGAGCCGCCCCCGATGCTAACCCTCAAACAAATGCCAATTATTGAATCCTATGTCAATTTGCTGCTTCATCCTGCTTCTCGTCTGCATGTACTGCTTTTACAGAGGTTATATGTTAAAACTTTGCGTATTTATTTCAAGATTTCTTTTTTAATTCTAAAGGCTTTTTATCTATTTTTGTTGTTCTTTGCATAAAGATGGTTTTAGAAGAAAAAAAAACTAATCTACTGTTTCTTGTGTTTATAATTTTTTTTGGTTCATGTTACTATTGTTTAAAGATGATTTTCAGAAAATATTAATCAACTATGTTTTGTTATTTATAATTTTCCTTTTGTCTATATACATTGATGGTTTAAATTGTATAAAGCTAATTCGATTTTACATGTGAGGTTTTTATTATACCCTTGAAAGACGATTAATAATTATTTCCAGAATAATTACAAAGTGGACCATATTGACATCAGGATTCAGTTGTAGTTATAATACAATTCTTGAAAAAAATAATGTTAAATAATTTTGTTACTCAAAGGTTCTCCTATGTGGCAATTTTTGTTGGCAGACGTGCATGCTGTAGAGTAATAAGACCGTAAGCTGTTCTTCTAGTGCATTCTTTAACTTATTTTACAACTTTAATAGTACAACTTTGTAATTTTAGAATATTCAATTCCATTTTGTGCTTTAATGGATCGAAAATCTATTTCTATTCCTATACTATGAATGGGAATAACCAAGCCGCTAATGGTTAACATCTCTGCGTGACCCAAAATTATTTCACGGCCTAAATTTACAGTCCAACACGTGTAGCCCACTTTTGATAGCTGTCAAGTCATTATTTGATTTCTCTTGCTATATCTGATACTTGTGAAAATTTTTATCTGCAAAGTCCTTTTCTTCAAACACCTCTTTGCTTCATATTTGTATTGTCTTCCTCCTCGCCCGTGTCTACTGGTATTTTCTACTGGCTAATTTTCTTCTCATCTTATGTTTTATGTATTGATTTGTTTCAATCCTTGATAATATGCTTGGTATTTGTGCCTTTCGCTGAATAGTGAGGGGATTCCTGCAGATAAAGTGAAATGTTCATAAACTTTGTTCTTAAGGTGTTTGACAAAGTTCTTCAATCAGATTTTCTATTAAATTTCTTATTCTTTTTTGATTATAAATATTATTTAGAGTTAAGATGGTATTCTTACGGTGTTTTGAGTTTTTTGTGAAAGATTTAGCTTACTTTCACTTAAAATTCTAACCTAATTGAGGATATATTGTTGCGTCTCTGCTTTTTGTGCGCTTCATTTCGCGATTTTCAGGATTTAATCCTACTTTTCAACTCTTTTAAAGTCGTTTGTCTATTGTGATAATTTGATTTTGACTGAGAAAAATAAGTTTCAACTATGATATTTCACGAGTTGGGATAGAAATGTAATCCAACAGATATGCCTTTTAATTTCTCTGACCTTCTTTGTTTTTTTTTCTCCTCTCATGGATTACACAAAAAGCATGAATTTGTTTAAAAAATTCATGTCTAATTTCATATTTCCTTGCCTTAGATGTGAGAATGGGTGAGATGCCCAATTTAGTGTTCAATTTGATAAGAAATAGATAAACGATGTTGAATGGCATAATATAAGCAACATATACAATGAGCGAAAATTCAATGTATATATCAGTTCTGAAGCAGTAGAAGATGTGAATTAATGTTAATTTCACAAGCACATATATGTTTATAGATTATTGAAAAGAAAGTTAATAGTAATTTTACTTAGCTCACATTGTTAATAGAAGGATATACCATTTTAAATCCAACTGCGAATTGTTGAAACTTTCTGTACATATCCGGAGATTGGAGCTGCTAATCTTGAAACACAATGTATCATATGGTTAGTTTTCACTAAAAGCTAGAAGCTATTATATAAGTGATGGACTCACATATTTAATTTCATTGTTCTGAAACATTAGCCCACTAATTTCTAAGATATCAACGAAAGATGTAGCATTTAGGAAATCAGAAACTTACATCTTTTGCCATCTTCAATACTTATGCTATCAAGACTAAGGATTGCTCTATTTATCATGTACTTTCAATCTGACTTGAATTACATTTTAAATAAGGTTTTTCATGAGGAGAAATGACATCAGTTTCTGCTAATAAGTATATTTCTAAGCTATCATGAATAAATCAATTTTTTTTTATTTGTATTCTATGTCAGAGAAAATGCTTCTTGAGTGAGTTAATATTGTAATTAACAACAACAACAACAAAAAGGTAAATATTGTATAATTAGTGACATCAATCTTATTATTAGTAGAGTTGACGCCAAAGATTCACCTTGTACAAGAATTAATTAATATCATTTCCCTCTTAAAAAAACATAGTGAATATATCGTTTATGCTCTCTAACTTTTGTAGTTGAGTTGTATAAGTTGCTCCATTTATAGCTATTGTAGTTCCCGTATGAGGAGGATTTACAGGTTCAATTAAGGAACCATTAGATGCTATTGCAATTTTTGTTCTATGTAGTGCTCAAAAAATAAAAATCAGATTTATTTGGGTCTCAATAGTATTTTTTTATTAATCTGACGCTATTCGCTTCTAATGTTACCTCTGCCAGAAAACTATTTCTGTGTACTTCATGTGTTTTAATTTGTATAATTGCAGTTCTGTAGGAATAGTGGGTTCTGAACAAAAAAACAAACATGTTTGCTCCGCAAAATCGGAAGCTGAGATGAAACTTAGGCCACATGAAATGTATAGACTAATATCTGCGAAAAAAAAATAAGCATTGTTACAACAACGACGAACAAAAAGACAAGAGTTAAAAAGGAGTAGTCTTTTTGAGAATTTTGCTTTTCGTAGCATTACTGCAACTGCAACTGACTTTCAGCAACAAAATATTCCTCTTAGGGTCTCTTCTTTTGTTTCAAGAACAGGATAGAACACATCCTTAGTAATTTTATTTTTTGTAGAAATGTCCCTTCACACTCTTTGCATGTGAGTATAATTAAATGATGCTAAGTGTGTGTTGTGTTTTCCCTACTAGCCAACGAGGGTCACGTTGATGCTTTACCAGTTACATTTGACAAGCCAAAAAGTATTAGTTATCCCTTTTACTCCTTTGAAGTAGGCAAGTATCGAGGATGCAACGTTGACTTTTAGACAATGTCTTTATTTATTGCTAATTTATCACTTTTTGGCGTTAGGCTCCACGTCACGTGCATCTAATGAAAACAGTGGTATGAGCTCAACAATGGTTGGAATAAAAGGTTTGCACTAATATTTTATTATGATAATTTTGTATATTACCTAATTTGTAATTTTATGCTAATGATATCTAAATATACAGGTTATAACTCAAAAAAAAAGTTGTACATATGTAGGACAACTACAATCTGATTATGTTCCCTTGAAAACTGTTCCTAATTGTATATTTTATGGTGCAAAAAAATTTGAATATGAACCACCTGGATTCTGCTGTAACAATGGTTCGATCAACTTAGTTTCACATGAGATGCCTGCTGAACTACAAAATTTATATTTCGGGACTACAGAAGAATGTAAACATTTTCGAACCTATATCAGAACATACAATAATACGTTTGCATTTACATCACTTGGTGTAAACTATGACAAAGAATTAGCAAAAAGAAATCATGGTATTTATACATTTAGAGTTCAAGGGAAGATGTACCATTTTATAAATGATTTGCTGCCTCCGAGTGGAATAGCAAGAAATCTACAACTATACTTCTATGACAAAAATAACGAATTAGCTAACAGAATGGATTGCTCTGAAAAAATTCATGAATCAATAGTCAAAAAACTAATGAATATACTGAGAACTAATCCATACTCTATTTTCTTAAAATCCCTAATAGATGTTCCAAATCTATCGAACTACAATATTACACTTAAATCTGACTCAAGTTTGGATCAACGTGCATACAATCTTCCTACTACATCACAAGCTGCAGGGATATGGGTTGAAAGAGAAATCATTGAAGTTAGTTCTGCACCTCATATTCGAATCTACACTCACAGCAATAGATCTCAAGTAGTGAACTACTATTATGGATGTTATGATCGCCTACAGTATCCACTATTGTTTTTATATGGTCAAAGTGGATGGCACTGTGGCATTAAAAAAATTATACAACCAAAAGATACTTCTAAACGTCGAGCTTATTGTAAACACGAAGAATTACCAAGTATTAGAAATATGTTCTGTTGATGAATACCTTGACATGGAAGCTCAAAATCTTGAAAAAGGAAAACGAAAAAGAGATAATATCTTGGTTCGTGAATACTACTGTTATAAATTCCAATTGAGAGAAGATGAAACAAATGAAACTTTGCATTCTGGAAGATTATTTCAATAATATTTAGTAGATGAACACATAAAACTTGAAATACAGAGATTGGACTTTTTTTCATTCAACCCAGATCTCTTTAGGATAGAAATGCTACAGGGACTCATTGATGTTTTAAGACTTGGAGAAAGAGACGCTTCAAATATAGGAAAACAAACATTCCTTTCCGTTACTTTTATAGGCGGACCAAGAGACATGCGTCGATGCTACATGGATGCTATTTCTTTGGTACAACAATTTGGAAAACCTGATCTATTTATAATGATGACTTGTAACCCATCTTGGCCCGAAAGTAAAGAGCACTTGCTACCAACTGATGAAGCACAGAACAGACCTGATTTAATTAGTCGAGTTTTTAGAGCAAAGATAGAAGAACTAAAAATAGATATATTAAAAAGAAATATCTTTGGAAAAGTTGTAGCTTTTATGTATACTATAGAATTTGGTTTACCACATGCTCATTTGCTTATTATACTTACTAATGAATACAAACTACTCACTCCAGAATCTTATGACAATATTATTCGTGCTGAGTTACCTGATTGTAAAGCTGAAGAAACCTTATATAAACTTGTTCTCCAACATATGATGCATGGACCTTGTGGTAAGTTAAATACTACAAATTCATGTATGCAAAAGAAAAAATGTTGTTGCAAATTCAAATATCCAAGAAGCTTTGCTGATCAAACATCAAAAGGAAAAAATTCCTACCCAATTTATAAAAGACGGAACATAGGACTTGTGAAAGTCAAAGATCACTATTTCGATAACTCATGGGTTGTCCCTTATAATCTATTTTTACTTGAAAAATTCAATTGTCACATAAATATTGAAATTTATTCAGATATTAAAGCTGTTAAATATATTTATAAATGCATCTGCAAAGGACATGATAAAATCGCATTTCGCATACATGACACTGACGCAAATGTTGAGGTAGATGAAATAAAAGAATATCAGTCTGCTCGATGGGTATCACCGCCTGAGGCTACATTGCGTTTATTTGGTTTCCTTATTAATGAAATGACACTAGCTGTTTATCATCTTCAGTTACATCTTGAAGGACAACAATTTGTTTCCTTTAACAGTGCATCGAGTATAAACTCAATTATGAATAATCCTATGATTAGAAAAACAATGTTAACCGAATTTTTTGATATGAACAAAACAAATAAAGATGCAATAAAGCTCAATCTATTGTATAAAGAATTTTCACAATATTTTGTATGGTCAGTACAATATAAAATGTGGACCCGTCGAACAAAAGGTAATGTCATTGGACGTGTTCTAACATCTCATCCAACAGAAGGTGAAAGATATTATCTGAGACTATTATTAATGAATATAAGAGCCCCAAAATCATATGAAGACCTACTAACTGTAAATGAAGTACGTTGCGATACATTCAGAGAATCAACTCAAAAAAGAGGACTACTTCATTGTGACAATAATTTAGCTGAATGTATGGCAGAAGCTTAGAGTTATCAAATGCCATGTAGTTTGAGATGCTTATTTGCTACATTGTTAGTATATTCTGATCTTGCTAATCCAAGAGAATTGTGGGAGAAATTCGAAGACTCTTGTAACGACCCGGCTGGTCGTTTTTAGAATTTACGCCCCGATCCCCTATTAACCATTTCCCCTAAGTTCATTTCTGCTATTTTGGTTTGCCGGGACGTTCGATGTTAGGATTCGGAGTGTTTTGGGACACTTAGTCCCTAAATGAGAGCTTAAGAGTTGAAAAATGATCCGTAATTGGAACAGTATGAAGACGACCTCAGAATGGAAATCCGACGGTTTCGTTAGCTCCATTAGGTGATTTCGGGGTTGGGAGCATGTTCAGAATGTATTTTGGAGGCTCGTAGCTCATTTAGGCTTGAAATGCCGAAGTTCGAATTTTTGAAGTTTCCCGTACGATACTGAGTTTTTGATCCGAGGATCAAATTGGAATTCTGGAAGTTGCAGTAGCTCTGTCATGTCATTTGAGATGTGTGTGCAAAATTTCAGGTCATTCGGGCGAGGTTTGGTTAGGTTTTTGACCGAAAGTGTGTTTTGTTGGAATTTGAAGTTCTTAGGCTTGAATCTTTGATTTAATCGGATTTATGGTGTTGTTTTAGGGGTTTTAGGGACTAGAACAAGTCCGAATAAGCTAAGTCTGCTATAACTGATATTTTTGACCCTTCTGGTATTTTCGCTTCTGCGGTTTGGGAACCGCAGAAGCGGAGCTCCAGAAGCGGCTTTCTCATCGCAGTAGCGAGTTTTGCTTTCCCCTCAGAGACCGCAGAAGCGGTCATCTTTCCGCAGGAGCGAAATCGCGAAAGCGGTCAACCTTCCGCAGAAGCGGAACCGCTGGAGCGGTCGTGTGTCCGCAAAAGCAAAATCTGCCCCTCTAATGAGAAACCGCAGGAGCGGTTGTTTTTCCGCTTAAGCGGGACCGCATTGTCCGCAAAAGCGGAAATGACTGTTCAGAAATATCAATTTCGAGGGTTAAATTTCATAAGTTTGAAAATCGATTGAGAGCTCGGGAGAAGGCGATTTTGAGTGGATTTTGAAGAGAAAATTATTGGGTAACGTTTCTTTGATCTCTTTTCTTTATATTTCATCATTTTATAGCTAAATACATCATTGGAATTCGAATTTAGGATCAAAATTAGTTAATTTGGGTTAAAACTTCATAGACCAAACTATTGGGTTTTGAGGGGGCATTTGGTCTCCGATTTGGGAGATTTTTATATGGTTAGACTCGTGAGAGTACGAGGGTTTTGAAGATGTGAAAATTATTCGATTCCGCGGTGTTGGATGGAGGGGCATTTTGGTTATTTTACATATTTTCGCGCCCTAGCTTTAATTTTAATAGTGGAATTAGTTGTTTGAAATATTATTTACGATGTATAATTGAATTGAATAGATTTGGGCCATTTGGAGTCAGATACTCGTGGCAAAGGCGCGGTTTCTAGTGATATTGAGCCGGTTCGAGGTAAGTGGCTTGTCTAACCTTGTGTGGGGGACCTTTCCCCTTAGGACATGTTCTGAATATTTGAATGCCTCGTACGTGAGGTGACGAGTGCGTACTTGAGCAAATTGTTGTAAACCCATTTTTACTTGGAGTATTTACATTGAGATTTTCTGTATACTTGTTCATTTAAACTGTAGGTTTAGACCTGTGCTAGCTTAGAGAAGAATGTTTAGCTGACTTACTTGCTTAATTGTTTAACTATACTATTTGCACTCTGTGAAGCATGTTAGGTTAGAAATTTCTATTACTTGTACTGGTTTAGCATTTATTCTGAGATTATGAGTTGTTGTTGTGGTGTGCTTTAAATTGAGTCTACGGGACGACTTCCCGGGAGATCCCCCTGTACTTGACTTATTCTGGATTGAAGGTGCGGGATACCAAGAGATCCCTGGCACGTGTTTTTATATATATATTGGGATACCAAGAGATCCCCGGCTCACTTATTAAGGATACCAAGAGATCCTCGGGATACCAAGAGATCCTTAGTGCATATGATGAGGATACCAAGAGATCCCCGGCTATCATTCCTGTTGGAGGGCAGTATTTACTTGTATTGTTACCGTTACTTTCTATTACGGTTCTCCAGTAATTATCCGGTTTAGATTTTTCCTGTAGACTTTGTTTAGATTGTTTTCGTTACCTTATTATCTATTATGTTTATCTCATTAGGGCCCTGACCTTCCTCGTCACTACTCGGCCAAGGTTAGGCTTGGCACTTAATGAGTACCGTTGTGATGTACTAACGCCCTTCCTGTGCATGTTTTTCATGTGCAGATCATCCAGGTACCTCTACCCAGATGCACTATCAGTGAGGCAGGAGGATTTCGGAGACTTCGAGGTAGATCTGCTGCGTCCGCAGACCGACGAGTCTCTCTCTCACTCTATCTTTAGTATCTAGTCTTTCTCTCTTTCGATTGTTAGAATATTCTGGAGTTTTGGAGCCATACTGTACATTTCTATAGCCTGTGTTGCCCGTGAGTTTCCGGTTCTTTGGGAATTTCAGTAGACTTGTGTTATTGAGTTGTACATGCTGAGTGGCATACCGTACAGTTTCTAACTAGTTATTTAAATTGATTTACTCTATTTGTTCACAATTATTATGTTTCTGCAAATATTTGGCTTACCTGGTCATGGGAACTAGGTGCCATCACGACATGTTCACACTCGGGGAACTAGGGTCGTGACAAGTTGGTATCAGAGCACTAGGTTCATAGGAGTCACGAAACACAGGCCGATTTATTAGAGTCTCACTGATCGGTACGAAGACGTCTGTATTTATCTACGAGAGGCTATGTAACTGTTTAGGAAAAATCTTCACTTCTTTTGAATTCCTTGTCGTGCGATATTTTTGACATCAATTCTAAAAATCTATTTTCTATTCTCTCACAGATGGTGAGAACACGTGCTACACGAGAGGACCAGGCACCCGCGCCCCCTATTGCCGCCGTCAGAAGCCGGGGCGGGGCCGGGGCCGGGGCCGGGGCCGGGGTAGAGGTCGAGGACGCGCACGTGGTGCAGCCACAACACCTGCATGAGCTGCCATTGAGGTACCACCACCGGATTTGGACGGAGCCCAGGCACCTGGCACACCTACCACAACTACTACTACTCCAGCGCTCCTGGAGACTCTGGCTCAGCTCATGAGCATGTACATTACCTTGGCTCAGGCGGGGTTGCTTCCCCTCGCTACAACCATATCCTAGGCCGGAGGAGGGGCCCAGACTCCCGCAGCCCGCACTCCTGAGCAGAGAGTGCAGATGGAGTAGGTCCCAGAGGTTATTCCTGTACCGACTGCAGCACCAGTTCAACACGAGGATGGGTCAGCTGCTTCAGAGGACGAGCAACGTAGACTTGAGAGGTTCAAGAAATATGATCCTCTAGTGTTTAGTGGACTAGCATCAGATGACGCCCTGGGATTTTTGGAGGAGTGTCATAGCATCCTTCACACTATGGGCATAGTGGAGTCTAACGGGGTTTCTTTCATCGCCTTTCAACTTCGGGGAGTCACCTATGATTGGTGGCGTACTTATGAGATAGACAGTCCAGTCGAGGCTGCTTCACTGACTTAGACCCAGTTCTCAGACATGTTCATGAGAGAGTTTGTTCCCCAGAGCCTCAGGGATTCATGGCGCGCGGAGTTTGAGCACTTGCGCCAAGGTGCTATGACAGTTTTAGAGTATGCCTTCCGTTATACCAGGTTGGCTAGACATGCACCGGCTTTGGTTTCCACAGTTCAGGAGAGAGTTTGGAGGTTTATTGAGGGTCTCATTTCGCCCATCCGGTCCAACATGGATCGAGAGTTAAAGATGGATATTCCTTACCAGCAGGTAGTGAGCATTGCTAGGAGGATTGAGGGTATTCTCGCCAGGGAGCAAGGGCCTGTACATTAAGCTTTGCCAGCAGCCGGCAGTACTCCAGCTCTGCCTGCACCTCAGGAGCCTTATTATGCACCTCCAGTTTCTAGTGCGCCTCCTACGCGGGGTGATTTCAGAGGTCAGTCCATTAGGCCTAGTTCCAGTCAGTCACAACCACCGCGTCCTCCAAAAGCTTGCTATGAGTGTGGTGACACCCGTCATGTGGTGAGGGATTGCCCTAGACTGCTCAGCCACATCGTGCTCCTCAGAGTTCTCAGGCTATGGTCTCAGCTCCCGCTGCTACCCCACCTACCCAGCCAGCCAGGGGCGGAGGCCGGGGAGATAAAGGCCGCCCTCGAGAGAGGGGTCGGGCCAGATATTATTGTATTCCTGCTCGCAATGAGGCAGTTGCCTCCGATTCCGTCATCACATGTATTATTCTAGTTTGTCACAGAGAGGCATCGGTTCTATTCTATCCAGGCTCTACTTATTCGTATGTGTCTTCTTATTTTGCTTCACATTTGGGTGTGCCTCGGGATTCTTTGAGTGCCCCCGTTTATGTTTCTACTCCTGTGGGATATTCTCTTGTTGTGGACCACGTGTACCGATCATGTTTGGTTACTCTTCATGGTTTTGAGACCAGGGCGGAGCTATTATTACTCGGTATAGTCGATTTTGATATTATTCTGGGCATGTACTGGTTGTCGCCCCATCATGCTATTCTTGATTGTCACGCCAAGACCGTGACGCTGGCTATGCCAGGTGTTTCACGTATTGAGTGGAGTGGTACTTTAGATCATACTCCCAGTAGAGTTATTTCTTTCCTTAAAGCTCAACGTATGGTTGAGAAGGGGTATGCCGCGTATTTAGCTTATGTGAGAGATGTCAGTATTGATACCCCTTCTGTTGATTCAGTCCCAGTGGTACGGGATTTCCCCGATGTGTTTCCAGTTGATCTCCCGTGCATGCCTCCCGATAGAGATATCGATTTTGGCATTGATCTGTTGCCGGGCACTCAGCCCATTTCCATTCCTCCGTATCGCATGGCTCCTCCTGAGTTGAAGGATCAATTGTAGGAATTGTTGGGTAAGGGTTTTATTCGACCCAGTGTTTCGCCGTGGGGTGCTTCTATCTTGTTTGTGAAAAAGAAGGATGGTTCTATGCGTATGTGCATTGATTATTGCCAGTTGAACAAAGTTACAGTAAAGAACCTTTATCCTTTACCTCGTATTGATGATCTGTTTGACCAGCTTCAGGGAGCATATGTGTTTTCTAAGATTGATTTGCGCTCAAGTTATCATCAGTTGAAGATTCGGGAGCCAGATATCCCGAAGACTGCCTTCAGGACTCGGTAACAGAACTCGGTATGGTCATTACGAGTTCCTTGTTATGTCTTTTGGGCTGACTAATGCCCCAGCAGCTTTTATGCATTTGATGCACAGTGTATTCAGGCTATATCTTGACTCATTCGTTATTGTTTTTATTGATGATATTCTGGTATATTTCTAGAGTCGGGAAGATCATGAGCAGCACCTGAGGACAGTACTTCAAACTTTGAGAGAGAAGAAATTATATGCATAGTTCTCAAAATGTGAGTTCTGGCTGAGTTCTGTGGCATTCCTAGGCCACGTGGTATCGAGTGAGGGCATTCGAGTGGATCCGAGGAAGGTGGAGGCCGTGCAGAGTTGGCCCAGGCCCTCCTCAGCTATAGATATTCGTAGTTTCCTTGGCTTGGTGGGTTATTACCGTCGCTTTGTGGAGGGGTTTTCATCGATAGCTGCCCCTATGACTAGATTGACCCAAAAGGGTGCCCCATTTCAGTGGACAAAGGAGTGTGAGGCAAGCTTTCAGAAGCTCAAGAAAGCTTTGACTTCAACCCCAATCTTGATGCTGCCTACCGGTTTGGGGTCTTATACAGTTTATTGTGATGCCTCACGGGTTGGACTGGGAGCGGTGTTGATGCAGGATTGTAGGGTGATTGCCTATGCGTCCAGACAGTTGAAGGTGCATGAAAAGAACTACCCTGTCCATGATCTTGAGTTAGCTGCTATTGTTTATGCCTTGAAGATCTGAAGTCATTATTTGTACGGGGTGCCTTGTGAGATCTATACTGATCATCGGAGTTTGCAGCACTTGCTTAAGCAAAAGGACCTGAATATGCATAAGAGGAGATGGTTAGAGTTGTTAAAGGATTATGATATTACTATTCTTTATCACCCGGGCAAGGCCAATGTGGTAGCCGATGCCTTGAGTCGCCGAGCGGAGAGTTTGGGGAGTTTGGCATATTTACCAGTCTCAGAGAGACCTATGGCGATGTATGTTCAGGCCTTAGCCAGCCAGTTTGTGAGATTGGACCTTTCGGAGCCCAGTCGGGTTCTAGCCTGTGTGGTTTCTCGGTCTTCCCTATTTGATCGTATCAGGGAGCGACAGTATGATGACCCTCATTTGCTTGTTCTTCAGGATAGAGTTCGGCGTGGTGATGCCAGAGATGTGACCATCGGGGGTGATGGGGTATTGAGGATACAGGGCCAGATTTGTGTGCCCCATGTCGATAGTCTTCGAGAGTTGATTCTAGTAGAGGCCCATAACTCGCGGTACTCCATCCATCTGGGTGTCGCGAAGATGTATCAGGACTTGAGGCAACACTACTGGTGGAGGTGCATGAAGAAGGATATAGTTGACAATGTGTCTAGATGCCTCAACTGCCAGCAGGTGAAGTATGAGCACCAGCGTCCGGGTGGGTTGCTTCAGCAGATGGAGATCCTGGAGTGAAGTGGGAGCATATCACCATGGACTTCGTATCTGGACTCCCAAGGACCGTGAAGAAGTTTGATTCTATTTGGGTCATTGTGGATCGCCTGACCAAGTCCGCTCATTTCATACCTGTATGTACCACTTATTCGTCAGAGCGGTTGGCGGAGATTTATATCAGTGAGATTGTCCGTTTGCATGGTATTCCAGTTTCTATCATCTCAGACAGAGGTACTTAGTTTACATCGCGGTTCTGGAGAGACGTGCAGCAGGAGTTAGGTACTCGGGTGGAGTTGAGCACGGTATTTCACCCCCAGATGGACGGACAGTCCAAGCACACTATTTAGATTCTGGAGGATATGCTCCGTGCGTGTGTGATTGAGTTTGGAGGGTCATGGGATCATTTCCTGCCACTGGCGAAGTTCACTTATAACAACAGTTATCACTCCAGCATTCAGATGGCGCCGTATGAGGCCTTATATGGCCGGAGGTGTAGATCTCCTGTAGGTTGGTTTGAGCCGGGTGAGGCCAGGCTATTGGGCACAGAGATGGTCCGGGATGCAATGGAGAAGGTTAAGGTGATTCAGGATAGACTTCGTGCAGCCCAGTCCAGACAGAAGAGTTACGCGAACAAGAAGGTCCGTGATGTTTCATATATGGTTGGTGAGCAGGTTCTGCTTCGGGTCTCGCCTATGAAGGGCGTCATGAGGTTTGGGAAGAAAGGGAAGCTGAGTTCGAGGTTTATTAGCCCTTTTGAGATCTTGAGGCGAGTTGGGGAGGTTGCTTATGAGCTTGCCTTACCTCCCAGCCTAGCCGGATTTCATCCAGTATTTCATGTTTCGATGCTCCGAAGATGTCACGGTGATCCGTCGCACGTGTTGGACTTTAGTTCAGTTGGACAAGGATCTATCCTATGTTAAGGAGCTAGTGGCTATTTTGGACAGGCAGATCAGAAAGTTTGAGTTCAAAAAACATAGCTTCAGTGAAAGTTCAGTGGCGGGGTCAGCCGGCCGAGGAGGCGACTTGGGAGCCGAGCAGGATATGTGCAGCCAGTACCCCCATCTTTTTACTACTTCAGGTATGTTCTCTATGCTCGTTCGAGGACGAACGAATGTCTAAGTGTAGGAGGATGTAATGACCTGGCCGGTCATTTTTGGAATTTACGCCCCGATCCCCCATTAACCTTTTTCCCTAAGATCATTTCTACTATTTTGGTTTGCCGGGACGTTCGGTGTTAGGATTCGGAGTGTTTTGGGACACTTAGTCCCTAAATGAGAGCTTAAGAGTTGAAAAATGGTCCGTAATTAGAACACTGTGAAGACGACCTCGGAATGGAAATCCGATGGTTCCGTTAGCTCCGTCAGGTGATTTCGGGGTTGGGAGCATGTTCGGAATGTATTTTGGAGGCTCGTAGCTCATTTAGGCTTGAAATGCCGAAATTTGAATTTTTGAAGTTTCCGGTCCAATAGTGAGTTTTTGATCCGAGGGTCGAATTGGAATTCCGGAAGTTGCAGTAGCTCCGTCATATCATTTGGGATGTGTGTGCAAAATTTCAGGTCATTCGGGCGAGGTTTGGTTAGGTTTTTGATCGAAAGTTTGTGTTGTTGGAATTTGAAGTTCTTAGGCTTGAATCTTTGATTTAATCAGATTTACGGTGTTGTTTTAGGTATTTTAAGGATTGGTGCAAGTCCGAATAAGGTATTAGGTGTATTGGTGCTTTTGGTTGAGGTCCCGGGGGCCTCGGGATGATTTTGGGTGGATAACGGGAAATTTTCTAAGTCTGCTGCAGCTAGTATTTTTTACCCTTCTGGTATTTTCGCTTCTGCGGTTTGGGAATCGCAGAAGCGACTTCCTCATCGCAGAAGCGAGTTTTGGCTTTCCCCTCAAAGACCGCAGAAGCGGTCATCTTTCCGCAGGAGCGGAATCACGGAAGCGGTCAACTTTTTGCAGAAGCGGAACCGCTGGAGCGGTCGTGTGTCCGCAAAAGCGGAATCTGCCCCTTTAATGAGAAACCGCAGGAGCGGTTGTTTTTCCGCTTAAGCGGGACCACAGAAGCGGTCCCTTGTCCGCAGAAGGGAAATGACTGTTCAGAAATATCAATTTCGAGGGTTTAATTTCATAAGTTTGAAAATCGATTGAGAGCTCGGGAGAAGGCGATTTTGAGTGGATTTTGAAGAGAAAATCATTCCCTTTTCTTTATATTTCATCATTTTATAGCTAAATACATTATTGGAATTTGAATTTAGGATAAAAATTGGTTAATTTGGGTTAAAACTTCATAGACCAAACTATTGGGTTTTGAAGGGCCATTTGGCCTCTGATTTGGGAGATTTTTATATGGTTAGACTCGTGAGAGTACGAGGGTTCTGAAGATGTAAAAATTATTCGATTGGATGGAAGGGCATTTTGGTCATTTTACCTATTTTCGCGCCTACATTTAGTTTTAATAGTGGAATCAGTTGTTTGAAATATTATTTACGATGTGTAATTGAATTGAATAGATTTGGGCTATTTGGAGTCGGATACTCGTGGCAAAGGCGCGGTTTCTAGTGATATTGAGCCGGTTCGAGGTAAGTGGCTTGTCTAACCTTGTGTGGGGAACCTTTCCCCTTAGGACATGTTCTGAATATTTGAATGCCTCGTACGTGAGGTGACGAGTGCGTACTTGAGCAAATTGTTGTAAACCC
Source organism: Nicotiana glauca (assembly GCA_026770625.1). Taxonomy (NCBI): domain Eukaryota; kingdom Viridiplantae; phylum Streptophyta; class Magnoliopsida; order Solanales; family Solanaceae; genus Nicotiana; species Nicotiana glauca. The sequence goes on from MU784407.1 coordinate 203,085, forward strand.
ATTTCTACCTGGAGTATTTACATTGAGATTTTCTGTTTACTTGTTCAATTAAACTGTAGGTTTAGACCTGTGCTAGCTTAAAGAAGCATGTTTAGCTGACTTACTTGCTTAATTGTTTAACTGTACTATTTGCACTCTGTGAAGCATGTTAGGTTAGAAATTTCTATTACTTGTACTGGTTTAGCATTTATTCTGAGATTATGAGTTGTTGTTGTGGTGTGCTTTAA
>MU784407.1:203981-220275 GCA_026770625.1 Nicotiana glauca
TATATTGGGATACTAAGAGATCCCCGACTCACTTATTGAGGATACCAAGAGATCCTCGGGATACCAAGAGATCCCTAGTGCATATGATGAGGATATCAAGAGATCCCTAGTGCATATGATGAGGATACCAAGAGATCCTCGGGATACTAAGAGATCCTCGGGATACTAAGAGATCCCCGACTATTATTCCTGGTGGAGGGCAGTATTTACCTGTATTGTTACCGTTACTTTCTATTACGGTTCTCCTGTACTTATCCGTTTAGATTTTTGCTGTAGACTTTATTTAGATGGTTTCCGTTACCTTATTATCTATTATGTTTATCTAAGTAGGGCCCTGACCTTCCTCCTCACTACCCGACCGAGGTTAGGCTTGGCACTTACTGAGTACCGCTGTGGTGTACTCATGCCCTTCCTGCACATATTTTTCATGTGCAGATCATCCAGGTACCTCTACTCAGACGCATTATCAGTGAAGCAGGAGGATTTCAGAGACTTCGAGGTAGATCTGCTGCGTCCGCAGACCGACGAGTCTCCCTCTTACTCTATCTTTAGTATCTAGTCTTTCTCTCTTTTCGGTTGTTAGAATATTCTGGAGTTTTGGAGCCATACTATACATTTCTATAGCCTCTGTTTCCCGTGAGTTTTCGGGTCTTTGGGAATTTCAGTATACTTGTGTTATTGAGTTGTACATGCTGAGTGGCATACCGTACAGTTTCCTTCTAGTTATTTAAATTGATTTAGTCTATTTTTCCGCACTTATTATATTTCCACAAATATTTGGATTACTTGGTCGTGGAGACTAGGTGCCATCACGACATGTTTACACTCGGGGAACTAGGGTCATGACAACTCTATGTCTGAAGACTTCAAAATTTTACCAGACATCGGAACAAAAAGTGTTTGATATAAAATTTTAGACTATCTCAATGTCATCTTACATTCGATGGGACATAGCATTAATGAGTATAAACTTATCCCTGAAAAGTTCAAGGCTTCAAAGGCTGCCAAAGAAGCAAGAGAAATATTCTTTGAAAGAAACATAATCGTTACTGAAGAAGAGCTATTACTACGACAAAAGTTGAATCGTGAACAACAGATGACATACAATGTGATTATAGACAGAATATATTCAAATAGAGCAGGAGCTTTTTTTGTTGACGGTCCTGGAGGAACAGGTAAAACTTTTTTATATTGTGCCTTATTAGCTACTGTGCGTTCTAAAGGATTTATTGCTCTAGCAACAACAACCTCTGGAGTTGCGGCTTCGATTCTTCCAGTTGGTCGTAACCCTCATTCCCATTTTAAAATTCCCATTGACATTGATGAAAACTTTAGTTGCAATATTAGCAAACAAAGTTCACTTGCCTGTTTGATTCGAGATGCAAAATTAATTGTATGGGATGAAGTATTGATGGCAAAAAAGAAAATGATTGAAACTTTTGATCTACTTTTAAAAGATCTCTTGAATACTAATGTGCTTTTAGGTGGTAAAGTTGTTGTCTTTGGTGGTGATTTTAGACAAACTCTATCAGTAGTTCGAAACGGAAAAAGAGAAGATTTTATTCATGAGAGTTGATTATATTCTGACATTTGGCCTTGACTTGAAAAATTGCAACTGTCAGAAAACATGCGTGCAAAAACTGATCCGGCCTTTAGTGAATATTTGATGAGAATAGGAAATGGAAAAGAACCTATTACTTCTGAAAATAAAATTGAAATTCCAAATTCATTTGTTATCCCTTATACTATTGAACAGGAATCATTGAATGCACTATTTGAAACAACATTTCCTAATATGCATGCTTTCTTCTATGATGCTGTGACGACCCGACCCATCGTCTCATGATTCACCCCTCCGTTTCTCCCATTTTATGCTTCTTCACATTTCATTATCAGTATTTGGTGTGTTATAGTTGATTCGTATTGGTTTTGGTAGAAAAGAGGCACTTAGTCGCTTTAAGGAAGGCTTGGTTTGAAAACGTCAACCAGATGTTGACTTGTGAGTTAGAGGTCTCGGATGGGATTTACGGTGATTTGGTTAGCTTCGGGAGGTGATTTGTGACTTAGGAGTGTGATCAGAATTGATTTCGGAGGTCCGGTATAGAATTAGGCTTGAATTGGCGAAGTTAGTATTTTGGCGAATTCCGGTTGGTAGGTGAGATTTTGATCCGGGGTTCGGAATGGAATTTCGAGAGTTGCAGTAGCTTCGTTAGGTGATTTTGGATATGTGTGCAAAATTTCAGATGATTCAGAGGTGATTTGGTTGGGGTTTTGATCGAATGTGAGTTTCAGAAGAATTTGAAGAACTTAGGCTTGAAATTGATAAAAAATGAGGATTTTTGTGTTGTTGGATGTGTTTTTAAGATTGGAACAAGTTTGAATAGGGTATTGGATCATGTCTGTGATTTTGGTTGAGGTCCCGGGGGCCTCGGGGTGAGTTCGGGTGGTTAAACGGAGAGTTTTTAAAGTTTGTTGCATGTTGATGTTGCTGGTATCTGTTGGTTTTGCTCCTGCAGTTATGGGACCGCAGGTGCGGTCTCGCTGAAGCGGCATGAAGAGCGCAGAAGCGGAAAGCTTGGCCCTTGCCAGGTTCCGCAGAAGCGGAAGTAGGACCGCATTGGCGGGCCCGCTGATGCGAAAAGGGACCCTCAGAAGCGGTATGGGGCCTTAAGTGAAAAGTCCGTAAAAGCGGACGTTGACCGCATAAGTGAAAGTCGCAAAAGCGATATTTCATCCGCAGAAGTGGAATGTCTTGCAGTTAAGTGAGATTAATCTTCTTCGCGAATTTTTGAAAGAACAACATTTTGGACTCCGAACTTGGAGAACTTTGAGGCGATTTTGAAGAGGGTTTCGAGGGCTTTGATCAGATATGAATTCTTGGACTCAAAATATAATTTTATGGTGTAAATACATGGATTTAGACCGAATAATCAAGGAATCAAAGGTCATAAATGGTGATTTAGGGCTTGAACTTAAAAGAGTTTAAAATAGGGACTTGAGGGGTCAAATGGACTCCGATTCTTGGGATTTTGATATGTATAGACTCGTGGCAAGATGAGGAATCCATTGATGTGAATTTTCTGATTTTTCAAGAAGTGGGCTCAGTGCTCGGGTTTTGCTAGCTTTGAGATTTTTGCTATTTTTCTATTATTTTTGATTGGGTATTATCCCATTGGCATATTGTGATGTATTTTCTCTGATATTGGATAGATTTGACGCGCGTGGAGGCCGGTTTGAGGGGCAAAGGCATCGCGAGCTAGAGATTTCACCGGTTCGAGGTGAGTAATGATTGTAAATGATATCTTGAGGGTTTGAAACCCCGGATTTGCACCCATAGTTCTATATTGAGGTGACTTGCACGCCGGATAGAGAGCGTGGGGTAGAGCACCATTGGGGATTGTGACTTGGTCCGTCCCGGTTGTTGAATTTATCGCATATTTCACTATGACTTGTTGTTTTTCACTATGACTTAGACTTATTGCCATACTTGGGGCTTATTGCCGACTGTTTGAACTCCTTGTGAGCTATCATCACTGTTATCCTCACTATTTGAAATATTATTTGAACTCAGTCCAATTCTTTTACACTGTTTCATGAACTCAGCTATATTTTTACTCAACCTTGAGTTTTACCTGATATTTGAACTATTGTTTGAGCTGAGCATTTTTGTTTTACTGATGCCCGAAGGGCTTATGATTATTTTTGGACTGATTGAGGCCGAGGGCCATATTGTGAGGAGGCTTTTAGGTCTCGAGTGTATTGTGAGGAGGCTTTCAGGCCTCGAGTGTATTGTGAGGAGGCTTTCAGGCCTCATGTTGATATGTACAGGCTTTCAGGCCTTATGATGATATAGCGCTTGGGCTGTAGGAGCCCCTCCGGAGTCTGCAACCCCACAGTGAGCGCGGGTACCCATGTGATTTAAGAATGAGCCCGAGGGGCTGATTTTGTACTATGTGACTGATACTGAGCCCGAGGGGCTACTACTGTTCTGAGGGATGTGATACTGAGCCCGAGGGGCTGATACTGTTCTGAGAAATTGATATTGAGCCCGAGGGGCTGGTACTGTTTTGAGCTGTGCGCGAGGGGCGAACTTTTATGTGCTCATCTTGCATACTTATTTGTCTTCTTACCTGTTATACTGTAGTATTTATGCCCGAGGGGCAGATTTTCTGTGCCTATCAGCACTAACTGTTTTGAAATCATTTTTGTAATTATTGAAAAGACCGTGTTCAAAAGAGATTTGAAATGAGCCAAGGTAAATCTAAAGGTTTCACAGATTTCACTATTTTTTCTCGAAAAATTGTACCCGGCTTCTATACAGCATGTTGGTTGTTTTACGTGATTTCTTACTGCTCAGTTATTATTTACCTTTATTACTCACTGAGTTAGAGTACTCACTTTACTCCCTGCACCTCGCATGAAGTTGCAGGTATTTATTTACCCGGTAGCGGGTAGTGGCCGCGTAGAGGCAGAGTTGTAGAGGTTTAGCGAGGTGACTGCTAGCGTTCGTAGCACCACAGTCCCTTTTATGTTATTCATTAGTATTACTCAGTGTATTTCTAGACTATAAAGTGGGGATTTCATTCTTATAGATGCTCGTGATTTGTGACACCGGGCTGAGTCGAGATGGGTTCCCTGTTTTATCACGCTTATTCCGCATTATGATTTTATTATCTATGATTCAGACTTATTCATGCTAAGTAACTGTTAAAAGAGGTATTGTTGTTCTGTTGGCTGGCCTTGTCTTCACGAGAGGCGCCATCACGACCGGGTTTGAGAAATTGGGTCGTGACAAGTTGGTATTAGAGCCTAGGTTACTAGGTCCCACGAGTCATGAGCATGTTTAGTAGAGTCTCGCGGATCGGTACGGAGACGTCTATATTTATCCTCGAGAGGCTGCAGAACCTTGAGGAAAACTTCGCTTTCTTAGAATTCTTATCATGCGTACTTAATTCAGCTTGAGATGTAACTCTTGAAATTCCTTCCACACGTCTGTGTGCGCACTTGAGCGCTCATTATTATATGTGCCTTGATGGTTTGTGATTCCCCCGATCGAGGGGCGAGGTATGATCTCCGTGAGGTTGATGTTGGGCCAGTCTGGAGGACTTAAGACTGGATCTTTGCCTATGGCTTGAGCACCGAGGTGCTGATTGTGTGAGCAAGTGTTTTGAACTTAAATGTTTGGTATTGTCCCTATTAGCCGGAATGACGGTTTGGTATTCATGTGATGAGTATGTTAGTATTGCGAGATGTATTTATATGACTTGGTAGTGACGAAGAAGTCTACAGGATAATAGATGAACAGTTAAGTGATTCGATTCCTATTGTGATTTGATGTGTAGCCCGAATTATGGGCGCGTGAAGAATATTTTTGTATCTCCTAGTTGGGAAGTGAAGTGCATTACATGTGGCGGTATGAGTTCAGACTCAAGAAGACTAATGACTGTGTAACGTATATGATAGTGGAAGGTATGCTGATGTACTAAATTGAGGCGAAGCAGGTGAATTATCTCCTGCGGAGTGTTCTTAAGTGGTATGATCCTTATGTGTATGTTAGAAGATCTCATGTGTAATTGAAGGGTACGTGTTGAAATTCGATAATTCGGGTCGCTTAAGAGAGTGGACTCAACTGATGTAGAGATGGATGTGAGAAGTGTAGAGGATTACAGTATTAGATGATCTGTGTTTTCACAAACTTGTAAATGATTTGAGTTTAATCTCACTATGGTATTGTGGCATCATTAGAGTAAAAGTGTTATAAGTTATTAAGTGTGTCCTGATATATGGCTTCGAGCCAAGTTGGGGAGGTTGCTGTTGATTAGCTGGTCGCACGGTCATGTGCTATGTTGGTTCCGTTTCGAGGTATGCTAGTGGATTAGTCCTGGTTGCAGAAATTGAGCCAAGGACGGTACAAGTGAAGCAAAATTTTGACAAAGGTTATATGGTGCTTCGTAGATGTGAGAAAATAATAGGATGTCTTGAGCTGTTGTTGATAAAGAATGCTCAGTGTATAGAGAAAGAAGATGTTTGTTTGTATTGGAAATGAGATCATATCCTGTAGTGTCAGAGTGCTAATAAGGCACGAGTGGTTCTGTTCATTAAGTCAGATAATTTGCAGTTTGAATAAGAGTGAATGACTCTCGAGAATGGTTTTATTGTGTTCAAGATTCTACATGTAACAATCAGGTGTCTCAAGGTTGTGTATGTGGTCAGAGACTGTGTTTTCATCGGAAAGGTCAAGACGTGGTATTTTATGTTAATTATGGGATTTTATGTATCGGTATCTGGAAAGTAATGGTAACGAATTCAGATTCACAAGGAGTTCTTCCGAGTAAAGTATTCTGGAACGTGATGTTCCTGGGGATATTAAGAGAGTATTCGGCGGCTTATGGGTTTTAGACAGTGTGGTCTTATGCTTGAGTCTCGTATGGTAAGCTTGGGTTGACGCATTATGGTGCTACAACAAGAGGGAATATCAAGTTGATGATGAATCAGAAGGGAAATTAGATAGATGGAATAGCTTGATAGTAGACCGAATTGGTATGGTAAGGGTATGATTAATTCTTCGTATGTGTTCGAGGTAATGAGCCTTACAGGCATTTTGCAGCGATGATCTCGAGCTTTGGCATCTTTCTTAGCTTGGTTTGGGTAGAAGGATTCAGTCCTGGCAGTTTAGCTTGTGCACGTGGAATTGGGGGAGAGAGTCCTTATTGAGTTTTACCGTGGTTTGGAGATGAATATATTTTCTATGGGTATGCGAAACATGGAATGTGTAATGATTTTCTTCCAAATGGGATCAATGGAAGTTGTTGGCTAGGTGAGTTACAGTTCAGTTCTGAAAAGAAGTTCATAAAACTCTTAAGTAAAAAGTAGCCTCAGATAATGAAGGAAATGATATTGCTAATTGAAAGTGATTTGATGAGAGTATTTGTCTCGGAAAGGGGTAATGTGTTTAGACTGATGATATTTAGGTAGTATTGCGGCACTTTCTTGCTAGATCGACTGCTGATATATGAGTTTGTTTGATGGCATAGGGGAATTTTAGAATATCTTTCATGGAATGATTTGGGTACTCGAGGTGTAATATGTATTCATACTGCGGAATTTGGGATCAGGTACAGTGATTCGTGTGCTATATGGAGTTAGAGACCCGAGTGAATCTTTCTTTGCTTGGTATATTAGATTTTGGATATGATATTGGGGTGTAGACTGGTTGTCTCAGTGTTGGGTTATTCTAGACTATTGTGCTATGGGCTATGTCGGAAAATGCCATAGGTTGCGTGGCGAGGTGCATCCAATTATGTTCTAGCAGAGTGGTTTGTATTCCAAAGACCAGCGGACGGCTGGGAAGGATTGATTTTCTTAATTGGGACTTCGTGGCGGATGTCAGTGCAGAAGTTTCTACCATTGATTTAGTTCTGGTATTGAGGGACTTTTTCGGATGCATTCTTGTGGCCGGGCAGGTCGCCGGGCGAGATTGTGGATTTTGGTATTTATTTGGTGCCGGGCACCGTATCATACGGCTCCGGAAAGAGTTATAGTGGTGGAAGGAGCAGCTTTAGGCTTCTTGGTATTGAGTTCGTTGGCAGGGCGATGTGGCTACGTATTTGGATTGAGTTAGCTTGGTTAGTCCCGAGTTGAATTGTTGAGGGATAGGTTGATTCGATCGTTATTGAACTTGTTAGTGATCTGGGGAGATTTATGAGCTGCTTTTTCTGTGCTGTGAGGCGTTATGATTTGTTGGATATGGGCACATGTGGTGCGGTTCTATTGAGGATTCATAGAGAAAGTCGAGCGGGAAGAGTAATTAAGTATTGCTCGGTAAATGGAGTATTGGTTATGGCCTATCGGGTTGCGTGTCGTATGTTATTGCTCCACCGTGGGTGTAATGAATTGCTTTGGTTTCAGACATCAAATTGTGCGGGGCTGTCGATTTTGGGCATAGTGACTTGAGGTGTTTCACGTGTAACAGTGTTTGGATCGGATCGCGCATTGTAGCGAGGCCACGTGGAGATATGACCTTTCGGGGTAGATTCAGGTGTTCTATTTCTATGATGTGAGACGGGGTCTCAGCCTTGTGTGGTGATGGTAATGATGAGCTTGAGGTACAACTCTTTCGTTTGAGTCAGTTTTCATGATTTGAGTATGTTCAGACCATTTCCTATTGGTGCGCGTATTATGCAAGTTGTGGCTTAGGCCTGTATTGAGGTGTCATATCACCAGAGAGGTGTGTTGGATTCGAGGTGAGCGTTGGGGTCACTAATGAATAGGAACAGATTTGATTTCTGCTTGATGGGAGGAGAATATCAAGGTTCGACTCGGAAATCTATTGTGGTATTAGTCAAAAGGGAAGTGGCTTCATGAATGGTTGATCTGAGAAATGGTTACGGTTTGCTGTGTGTTTCATTTATCGTTGGTAGTATATGAAGGTGTTGGAATGAGACTTTAGCTAATAAGAGGTTTCTATCGGTATTTGGTTGTTGTGGGTAACTACTGTGAATAGAAGTTATCATTTCGAGTGCTTGGATTATGTGGTATATCATATGATTTCACCTGAGGGTGCAAGTATGGGTTATTACAGCTGGTTCGGGACTATTCAAAGTATAGGTGTGAGGTTTTGATCGTATTGATGGTTTCAGAAGTGAAAAGGTAGTCCTATGATTTATGGGCTAGACTGGATTGGGTAATTTCAGTTATGTTGTGTTGTCGGACCTATATGAGATAGGGTGACGTTGGATCACCCCGGGTATATGCTTGGTAAAGTTATTCAGCTGTTTGTTGGCTTCTAGGGAAACTCTAGGTATGCTCGAGGACGAGCGTTGGTTTAAATTGGGGAGGATGTGACGACCCGACCCGTCGTCTTATGAGTCACCCCTCCGTTTCCCCCATTTTATGCTTCTTCATGTTTCATTATCAGTATTTGGTGTGTTATAGTTGATTCGGATTGGTTTTGGTAGAAATGAGGCACTTAGTCTCTTTAAGGAAGGCTTGGTTTGGAAAAGTCAACTGGATATTGACTTATGAGTTAGAGGGCTCGGATAGGATTTCCGGTGATTTGGTTAGCTTCGGGAGGTGATTTGTGACTTAGGAGTGTGATCGGAATTGATTTCGGAGGTCCAGTGTAGAATTAGGCTTGAATTGGCGAAGTTAGTATTTTGGCGAATTCCGGTTGGTAGGTGAGATTTTGATCCGGGGTTTGGAATGGAATTCCGAGAGCTGCAGTAGCTTCGTTAGGTGATTTTGGATATGTGTGCAAAATTTCAGATGATTCGGAGGTGATTTGGTTGGGGTTTTGATCGAATGTGAGTTTCGGAAGAATTTGAAGAACTTAGGCTTGAAATTGATAAAAAATGAGGATTTTTGTGTTGTGGGATGTGTTTTTAAGATTGGAACAAGTTTGAATAGGGTATTGGATCATATCTGTGCTTTTGGTTGAGGTCCCGGGGGGCCTCGGGGTGAGTTCGGGTGGTTAAACAGAGAGTTTTTGAAGTTTTTTGTATGTTGATGTTGCTGGTATCTGTTGGTTTTGCACCTGCAGTTATGGGACCGTAGGTGCGGTCTCGCTGAAGCGGCATGAAGAGCGCAGAAGCGGAAAGCTTGGCCCTTGCCAGGTTCCGTAGAAGCGGAAGTAGGACCGCATAGGCGGGCCCGCTGATGCGAAAAGGGACCCGCAGAAGCGGTATGGGGCCTTAAGTGAAAAGTCCGTAAAAGCGGACGTTGACCGCATAAGCGGAAGTTGCAAAAGCGGTATTTCATCCGCAGAAGCGGAATGACTGGCAGTTAAGTGAGATTAATCTTCTTCGCGAATTTTTGAAAGAATAACATTTTGAACTCCGAACTTGGAGAACTTTGAGGCGATTTTGAAGAGGGTTTCGAGGGCTTTGATCTGGTATGAATTCTTGGACTTAAAATATAATTTTATGGTGTAAATACATAGATTTAGACTAAATAATCAAGGAATCAAAGGTCATAAATGGAGATTTAGGGCTTGAACTTAAGAGAGTTTAAAATAGGGACTTGAGGGGTCAAATGGACTCCGATTCTTGTGATTTTTATATGTATAGACTCGTGCAAGATGAGAAATCCATTAACGTGAATTTTCTGATTTTTCGAAAAGTGGGCTCGGGGCTCGGGTTTTGCTAGTTTCGAGATTTTTGCTATTTTTCGATTGTTTTCGATTGGGTATTATCCCATTGGCATATTGTGATGTATTTTCTCTGATATTGGATAGATTTGACGCGCGTGGAGGCCGGTTTGAGGGGCAAAGGCATCGCGAGCTAGAGATTTCATCGGTTCGAGGTGAGTAATGATTGTAAATGATATCCTGAGGGTTTAAAACCCCGGATTTGCACCCATAGTGCTATATTAAGGTGACTTGCACGCCGGATAGAGAGCGTGGGGTAGAGCACCGTTGGGAATTGTGACTTGGTCCGTCCCGGTTGTTGATTTTATCGCGTATTTCACAATGACTTGTTATTTTTCACAATGAATTGGACTTATTGCTAATTGTTTGAACTCCTTATGAGCTATCATCACTGTTATCCTCACTATATGAAATATTATTTGAACTCAATCCAATTGTATTGCACTGTTTCATGAACTCAGCTATATTTTTACTCGACCTTGAGTTTTAACTGATATTTGAACTATTGTTTGAGCTGAGCATTTTTGTTTTACAGATGCCCGAGGGGCTTATGATTATTTTTGGACTGATTGAGGCCGAGAGCCATATTGTGAGGACTTTCAGGCCTCGAGTGTATTGTGAGGAGGCTTTCAGGCCTCGAGTGTATTGTGAGGAGGCTTTCAGGCCTCATGTTGATATGTACAGGCTTTCAGGCCTTATGATGATATAGCGCTTGGGCTGTAGGAGCCCCTCCGGAGTCTGCACCCCCACAGTGAGCGCGGGTACCCATGTGATTTGAGAGTGAGCCCGAGGGGCTGATGTTGTACTGTGTGACTGATACTGAGCCCGAGGGGCTGATACTGTTCTGAGTGATGTGATACTAAGCCCGAGGGGCTGATACTGTTCTGAGCAATTGATATTGAGCCCGAGGGGCTGGTAATGTTTTGAGCTATGCCCGAGGGGCAAACTTTTATGTGCTCATCTTGCATACTTATTTGTCTTCTTACCTGTTATACTGTAGTATTTATGCCCGAGGGGCGGATTTTCTGTGCCTATCAGCACTAACTGTTTTGAAATCATTTTTGTAATTATTGAAAAGACCGTTTTCAAAAGAGATTTGAAATGAGCCAAGGTATTTCTAAAGGTTTCACAGATTTTACTATTTTTCTCGGTAAATTGTACCCGGCTTCTATATAGCATGTTGGTTGCTTTACGTGATTTTGTACTGCTCAGTTATTATTTACCTTTATTACTCACTAAGTTGGAGTACTCACTTTACTCTCTGCATCTCGCGTGCAGTTGCAGGTATTTATTTATCCGGTATCGAGTAGTGGCTGCGTGGAGGCAGAGTTGTAGAGGTTTAGCAAGGTGACTGCCAGCGTTCGCAACACCACAGTCCCTTTTATGTTATTCATTACTATTACTCAGTGTATTTCTAGACTGTAAAGTGGGGATTTCATTCTTATAGATGCTCGTGACTTGTGAGACACCGATTTCGGGCTGAGTCGGGATGGGTTCCCTGTTTTATCTTGCTTATTCTGCATTATGATTTTATTACCTATGATTCAGACTTATTCATGCTAAGTAACTGTTAAAAGAGGTATTGTTGTTCTGTTGGTTGGCCTTGTCTTCACGAGAGGCGCCATCACGACCGGGTTTAGGGAATTGGTTCGTGACAGATGCATCTTCTGTAACTTTTCGCGTTATTTTGACGACGAAAAATGATTTTGTGAATGAAATAAATGATATGCTTATAAGCAAATTTCCAAAAGAAGTTAAAACATTTGTTGCAATTGATGAAACATGTGAATCGAATGATCAAATTTAGTATGAAGATTTTTTGCATTCTTTGAATCCCGTTGGTTTACCTCCCTACAGATTAACTTTGAAAGAAAATTTTCCAATTATATTACTACGAAATTTGAATCCTTGTGAAGGTTTATGCAATGTCACAAGATTGACATATTGTGATTTTAAAACACATATTATAAATGCAAAAATTACAAGTGGCGACTTTAAAAATACACATGTGTTTATTCCGAGAATACCATTGATGTCATCAGAAGATGAAAAATCACCAGTGCAGTTTAAAAGAACACAATTTCCACTAAAGCTATGTTTTGCTATAACTATAAATAAAGCACAAGGTCAAACATTAGATTTTGTTGATATATATTTACGAGAACCAGTATTTTCACATGGCCAGCTTTATGTTGCATTGTCGAGAGCAAAAGCTTCCAATTCTATTAAGATATTAATTCGTCCGCCAAACCTAGATAGTGATGACGATCATTCTACATACAATATAGTTTATGATGAAATCATTCAAAATGCTTTCTTGTGAATCTTTTACATGTTACTGTATAGCATTTGTTGAACTAAACAGAGTTGAACATAAAGTTTGAACATATAATTTCAGCACAAGAATACCCATCTTTTTTGTGGAACATGTGCTTCGGATCGAAAAAGTGTTGAAAGGTATTTACTTCTTCCTACATCATTCTTCATTTTTATTATGCTGCTCCTTGGCCTTCACTTGGTTTCCATCTAAAGTTTCTCTATTTAGTTACAATTCCTCTCTGGTTTTCTCAAAATTTGACTGTAAATATTTTTTGAGGAAAATATGGAATGTGCAATTGGTATTTAGAATTTCTAGATGATACCAACTCTTCTATAATATTATATGCATGTTTTGATATACTGTTGTTTCTGGTGTGTGTTGATTGTTTGGAGAGTAAATGGGTTCTTCGAGGATGAACTTGGCAGTAGAATTATGATTTTATTTTTTCTGAGATTACTGATATTAGAATCTTTCTGCTTATCAAGTTTTTCATATTTCTTTGTATATTCTACGGATGAGTGTGATTATTTTCCAAAAGTAGTGATGGAACGTAGAAGAATTTTGGTGCACTCAAGGCGTTTGACGTTATGACTGAAACAAGTTATTATTTCCCTTTTCTGTTTCCATAGTTATTCTACCACTAAGTCAAAAGGTACATTATTTATTTCTACAATATTAGTAAATTATATATTGTGTGTTATTTGTTGTGCTATTAAAAATCATTTAATTGCCTTGATTTTGCAAATAACTTTAATAGCAGTTGATCCACCTGAGAATCATTTGTTCGCCACCCAAACACGAAAGCTATAAACGGAGAAGAAATTAATGTGCATGTTTTATTTTTCTCTTTTATTCGTTTATCATCAGGATAGATAGCGATAAACACGTCATAGGCCACCATGGGGGTTGCGATCCCTTGGTCAAGATAATAATTATTTAATTTTTGAAGTTGGATTACATGGTTTTTTCTAAGAACAGAAGACTAGTAATGTTTACATGTTTAAGATTTTTAAGTGGAGATTAAATGGTGCAACCATTAATGCTTGCACAACAGTTATTAAATTTTGGAGTCACTACAGTCTTCACAACTAATTCCGCATGATTATGGTAAAAATTTATGTGTTTGAAACTTTAATTGACATGGAGAACATTGTACTGTAGAACTTTAAATAGTTGAAGTTTGGAATACCTATTAGTGTATTGATACAGTTGCAATAACATAGCTACTCTACTAATATACTTGATCAAACAAAATATAGAGATCGCACACTTATGGAGAGCTTGAGCTTGCTGTAGCTATGCAGAACAGTTGGATTTTAGATCAGTAGACCAATTTGAATGTGCATGTGGCAACGATGATAAAATGGAGAAAGGTTATGTACTGACTTGTGTTTCATACATAGATGTTACTGCTATTCATACGTACAAGGAAGAAGATTTTTATTAAAGATGCTCGAGTTCATTTTGCTTTCATTAGGAGCTTAAAAAATAGAGAGTGATAAATCTTGTGCTATAGAAGATGAAAAGAAAAAAATAATAAATAAAGAAAGCAATATGATACACTCTCTCAAAGATGATGATGCTTTTATCTGGTTTATAGTATTACTACTAATGTTGCAATTTTTTATTTGGTACACCATTATAATACTAGCAAATATCCATTTGGTGTCCGCTGTGTAGGACTTATTGAACATCTTGAGGCATATCAGAGTGTTGGAATATGTTCAGGTAACTAAAATAGTGTAATGAGGAGGTATATCTACAAGTCCAGATTTGCAGTGCCAGGGAACATACTGCTTGGACGGAGGGAAAACACAAGTCAGTAATCGTTGATAACAACATTTTACAAATTGTCCCAAAGAACTTCTATTTAGCAATTGCTGGAAGCATAAGCAACTGGTAGTTTTTCCTACTCAGTATTTAACTCTGCATATGCTGAAATTGAGGGACTAATCTGCTATATGAAAAAGGAAAAACTGCCCACTGTTTGCTCTATCTTGAATCTTCCATGCTTAGTCTTCCTTACCTTTGAGCCATTAAAGGTTGTGGTCATCACAAATGAGTTATGAGTGCATTTGAAATCCACTAATATGCTCATTCTTGATTCTGCTTTTGTCTTTTGTTTAGTCTCCTTTACTTTTTAGTCACTGAAGCTGGTGGTAATTAAAGTATTTCGGTGTTACAATGTTAATTGCAGTTTTTCTTCGTACAACAAATTATCCTTACTATATGGTGTGATTATCTTTGATCCTTACCAAGATTAGATAAAATACATGTTGTCTCAAATGAAGTGCTTGCGTGTGACGTCAATGATACATTAGAGCTTCTAAAATACTATATCTTTAATCAATTACTATTTTGGAGATTTTACATAGTAGAAGAACATAATAATTTCAATGAATACTTTATTATTTTTTACTTTTTGTTTATTTTATAGTAAACTATTCTTAAATTGGAAATTACTTGAATATTAACTTATTGGAATATGGGGTATCCTGGATTTTGCTTAGTGTGTTTACTTTTTCTTGCTTGTAGATTTGTCACATACAAGTAAAAGATGATTGCAATGGGTAGCCAATCTAATCCTCACGCTTTCGCTTTTTCTGCAGCTGAATTTCTTTTACTTCTCTATCCACACTGACATTCTTTGCTTTTTTAAAAAGAAAATCTCATTTTCTCTTCGCACAATCAAATGATGACATTTTCATCTGATTTTCTATTTGACTTATGCTTTAAAAGGATATCTCTGCTCTATATTTCTTAAAATTTGTTTCATTTCCTATTACCATTGTCGATTTACATAGAAGTATCAGTTTTGCACTAACTTAAAAATCCAAAATCTGCTTCTATTTTCAATACAAATCACCTTTTAGTAATTTCACTTTATTTTGTGTTGTTTCATGTTCTTAAGTAATGCCACAGCGGTGAGCTTTAATTTTTTGTTTCTCGCTTGTGAAGTTGGAGTTTTTTCAGAAGATGATACGACTGAAATTATGCCAAACATGAGAATGGAACCTCTCAATTTTGTATATGTATTATTTTGCTCCTTTAGTCAAATTTATTTCACATAAGCTTTGTAGTGTTTGTTCTGTGAATATTCAAATTATCTCTCCACAAATAGCAACACATGTGCCTCTTTGGTTAGCAATTCGTCTTGAAAAACAAAGGGAAATGTACTATCAGACCTCCTGAATCCATGTCCATTGATAAATTTTTAGTTGTTGGATGACACTACCGATCTGTGCTCCCAAGTGCAGCGACCAGTTAATTTAAGTTTTGATTCGGATTTGTTTGTTTTTTCTTCTATTGTGGAGAAACTGTTACACATAATATTTTACTAAGTTAGTTGTTGCTAGCTCAACTTTTATGTCTGTATACAACAACAACAATAATAACAACCCAGTATAATCTCACTTAGTGAGGTCTGGGGAGGGTAGTGTGTACGCAGACCTTACCCCTACCCTGGGTAGAGAGGCTGTTTCCAAATAGACCCCCGGCATCCTTCCCTCCAAGAACATCCCACCTTGCTCTTGGGGAGACTCGAACTCACAACCTCTTGGTTGGAAGTGGGGGTTGCTTATCATCAGAGCAACCCCTCTTGTCTGTATAAAATTATGAAATCTAGAGTACCCTTAAGCAAAGGTTCAGTATTGGAATAGAGATGGGCCAAAATAGAATAGAATGGTAAAGAGGCTTCATATAGCAACCTCAACTTTTGCGGGGTTGAGGGATAGTAGGGATAATAGTGTTGAAATTTGGCAAATTTCCATCCCACATCGGTGGGTTAGGGAGTTTGGTAGGAAACTTTTTCCTATAAAAGAAGGCCTAAT
>MU784407.1:236738-266170 GCA_026770625.1 Nicotiana glauca
GGATTTCTAGTTCGCAGACTGTAACAGAGTCAAACTTTCCTCGGTTCGGGATTAATTCGGTGACTTGAGACACCATTATATTCTCAAGTGGCGACTCTGAAAATTTTAAATAACTAATCCCGTTCCGACCGTCCTTTAATTGGAAAAACTCTTTTTATTATACCCTTCGCGGGGTGTAAGCGCCGTAAAAAAGAGGTGTGACAAGAGTTACTAAATACAATGTCTGAAATAAATAATACACTATTTGATATAAAAAATGGAAAGTCTAAAAGATGGGTGACCTCAAGAACTGCGGACGAGAGTGCATCACTACCTCGAGTCTCCACAACAAAGAAAGCTAGTTAGCTCTCTGCACTCCACTGGATCCAACACCGAAATATGCACAAGAAGTACAGAAATATAGTATGAGTACCATCGCGCTCCATCAAAACAGAGGTCTCTACCCAATAATTTTTAAGGTGCGTTAAGGAATCAAGTTACAAATAACTCCATTTTAACAGGTCAATATCACCAAAGTCGGGTAAGGTTTCATGTTACCCGGAAAAGAAGGTGTTAAACACTCTTCAAGGTCCACAAATATGTTTTCTGATCGAAATTTAAGCTATGTGGGATTATTGGATTATTAAAACTAAGTTAGCATTAGGTGGTAGGTTGCTAAGTTGTTAATTAAACCTAAGTGGCCAAGTATGCAAATCGATTAGACGCAAACGATTACTTAAATCTAATCATGGAAGGAATTCAAACGTAAAATATTAACAAAGTACCATTATTTTAGACAACTACTTTATAAAAGGGTACCTAAGTTGTTAAGCCTAAAAAATTGATTCCAGGGCAAAGTATGCTAAGACTTTTATAGCCAAAGTACAATGACTATTTGCGCAATTTGTGCATCATCTCCAACTATCCTCATTATTATCTTTGAGTTGTTACCTAAAGCACACCAATTGATTCTAAATCGCGTCTTACAATAGCTACCTATCTCTTCCTATAGTCAAAGAGGCTTTGAACACTGTTTTGAAGGGATTATTCTAGACTTAAATTAAAATCTCAAAGTTCTATTTGTATTCTTATTAGTGTCACATAAAAGAAATATATTGGAATTCAACAAATTGCATGCAATTACGTAATGACTCAAATTGGCCTCCAAAGTAGGAACTTAGGTAAAAGGACGGCGTACATTGGAGCAATTCTGGACAACAATTCATTAGACAGGCTGGACTTGTTATTAGCTGGTTGAGCGTGCATATTAATTTTGGCCTTAGTTAATCATATAGGCAGGCTCGCCAGTGGACAGTTCAAATAAGGAAAGAAGAATCAAGTTGCAAATTGAATTCTATAGGCAAGATACCTAAGCGAAGAAGTGAAGTTCGGGACTGAAAATCTGATGTTAACTTAAACTGGTTAATTGAACGAATCAATTTTAAACCACAACTTTTTATAGGGATGCTCTGTATTATTTACAACTTAAAAAAGGATGCGAGGATAATCAGATGCGAGGATAATCAGAAATGCATTCCTAACTTGAAATATTATCCCGGAGACGTACTTTCTAGTTGCAAGACATATTCGAATTGTATTAAATCGTGTAGACATAATTTCTAAAAAATTAAATATGATATCATATAAGACTGCATACATTAATTCCTATAGACATGTTTTCTAAATATGAAAGCACGTAACACATTTAAAACTTAACAACCTACAGACATTTTTTTCTAAGTTATAATATAAAAAGGCGTAAAGAGAT
The DNA here is from genome assembly GCA_026770625.1 of Nicotiana glauca. NCBI lineage: Eukaryota > Viridiplantae > Streptophyta > Magnoliopsida > Solanales > Solanaceae > Nicotiana > Nicotiana glauca. Next base: position 238,486 of record MU784407.1, read on the forward strand.
CGTATAGGCATGATATCTACTAATTACATGCATAAAATATGTAACGATCCGACTGGTCGTTTGGCTTTCTAGATCCCCATTCTCTTATTTAAGATTTTTCGTATGTGCTTTTACTATTTTATGACTTGCGGGGATGTGTAATTTGATTTTGGAAGGTTTCGGGTTAAATTCAGTACACTTAGTTCCATAATAATAGCCTAAGATGATCAAGTTTGACTTGAGTCAAACTTTTTAGTAAACGACCTCGGAACCGTAATTTGAAGGTTCCACTAGGTTTGTATAATGATTTTGGACTTAGGAGTACGTTCGGATCAGGTTTCAGATGGACCGAAAGTGTTTCAACGCTTATTATTGAAATTTGACATTTTGAAGGTTTAAAAATTTCCTAAGTTTGACTTGAAGTGGACTTTAGTGTTATTGATGTCCGTTTGAGATTTCAAGCATGGGAGTAGGTTCATATTGTAATTTATGACTTATGCATAAATTTGGCGTCATTCCGAATTGTCTAAGTATGTTTTGTCGCGTTTAGAGTTGGTTGAAATGAGTTTGGAACTTAGAAGTTGATTAATTTGGTTTTAGGATTAATTTGTAGTTCTAGTGTTATTTTATGTGTTCCGAGGCTTCGAGTAAGTCCGTAGTATGTTAATGGACCTGTTGGTGCGTTTCGATGGGGTCCTGGGTGGCTTGGATGTGTTTCAGACCACCCGGAGCAAGTTAAAGTTGGTTGAAAATTACTGGCGTGCTTCGTGATCGCGAAGAAGGCAAGAGAAGGGTCCTAGACTTTACTCTTCGTGAATGCAAGGATGCTATCGTGAACACCGTGAAGGATATATTCCTCCTTCAAGAAATGCATAAGCCTTTTCCCGAATGCGAAGAATGTGGGGAGTGGGATGGGCTGGAAGGATGTTGGTGTCACGACTCAAACCGAAGGGCCGTGAATGGCACCCGGTGCCTAACTCAACCGAGTACCAACATAACGTAACCTACTTATCCTACTATCATGGGCCAATGAACCGGAAAGCCGTCATGAGATATCCAGAATAAACATAAGGGAATACTCGATATAGGACGACCCATCATGATATAGAAATTTATACATGTGACATACGGGCCGATAAGAACGGTATGATCATTTGTATACTCAAAACATAGGCCGGCAAGGCCATACAAGTATCCATATACATGATATCTGTCTACAAGCATCTAAGAGTACATAAACGTCATAAAGGTCGGGACAGGGCCCCGCCATACCAATAAGTACATATCCAAATCATACTGACAAAATAGGCAATTTCGGAGCAAGTGGAGGGCACCAACATCTTCTACTGAGCTGATAGCCCACTAGGAGGATTGTCAACCCGTCTAACGGGACTTGCGGGCATGAAACGTAGTATCCTCGGGCAAAAGGAATGTCAGTACAAATAAAGTACCGAGTATTTTAGGCATGAAAGAAACATGGTGTAAAGAACTCAACATGTAACTCTGAATATCATTGTGAATTGTGAAACATTTATAATGTCATGCATATGTGTGTAAATATCATACCATGCATAGGTATATGAGTATATAATATCATCAAGCCTAAGAGGGAATCCCATCATATCATCTCGGCCTCTGTGGGCCAAATCATCAACGTATACCAGCTGATCAGGTGGTGATGCGTATATAACGCCATTACCTTTTCCCATACCCCCATATATATATATATATATATATATATATATATATATATATATATATATATATATATAATATACGTGTATATAATGTCATCTGGTCATGGGTCAATGTACATGTATAAATAAATACAATGCATGAGAAGTATGTCAATAAGATATCTCGGAATGTCATAAGATTATTATGCCTTTGATTAATATCATGAAAAAAACTTTATCAACTTACGTATTTTCTGAGACCCATGAACAGAAGATATAATAATAAGACATATGGGAAATGTAACGACATAAAAAATCGTTTTGATCTCTAGTGCGTCGTTCAGTAGTTTGAGGCCATGATCAGCTTCACCTCATGTATTAGGACTTATACGCGTGGTCGAAATCGAATTCTGGGAAGTTCGGACTTGTATTAGGATTTGATTATGAGTAAACAACCTCTGAATTGGGATTTAAAGGTTCCAGCAGGTTCGTATGATGACTTTGTACTTGAGCGTATGTCCGGATCGGGTTTTTGATGACCCCGGAGCGTTTCGATGCCTATTGTGGAAGTTAGCATTTTTGGAAGAATTTCATAAATTTGGGTTGAAGTGCATTTCAGTGATATCGATGTTTGTTTGAGATTTCGAGTCTGGGAATAGCTCCGTATGGTGATTCTGGTATCGGGAGCACGATCGGAAGTGGATTTTGAGCTCCATAGGTTGTTTTGGAGTCATTTGGCTAAAGTTAGAAATTTGAATGTTTTTGAGAAGTTTAACCGGAAGTGGACTTTTGATATCGGGGTCAGATTCCGATTCTGGAAGTTGGAGTAGGTCCGTAATGTTGAATATGACTTGTGTGCAAAATTTGAGATCAATCGGATGTGATTGGATAGGTTTCGACATCGAATATAGAAGTTTGAAGTTCTTGTCACGACCCAAACCGAAGGGCCGCGACGGGCACCTGGAGCCTTACTCAACCCAGTACCAACATAACATATCTTTCTTATCAATACTATTATGAGTAAATGAGCCAGGGAACCCGTCACGTGATAACAAGAATAAACCTAAGGGAATACTCAATATATGATGACCCAACATGATATAAACTTATACATCTGACATACGAGCCTATAAGGCCAACATGACCCATTGTAAACTCAAAGCATAGGCCGACAAGGCCATACACCTGACATCTATCTACAAGCCTTTAAGAGTACATAAAATCATAAAGGTCGGGACAGGGCCCTACCATACCAATCAATATATTTCCAAAGCATACTGACCAAATAGGAAACTCTGGAGTAAGTGGAGTGCACCAACACCTTCCGCTGAGCTGATAGCCTGCTAAGAGGACTCTCAACCTGTCTATCAGGACATGCGGGCATGAACTACAGTGTCCCCAGGCAAAAAGGATGTCAGTACGAATAATGTACCGAGTAGGTAAGGCAGGAAACAATAAACAAGAACAGTAATATAAAGAGTGATAGAGGAGATACAACCTGTAACATCTGAGTACCTCTGGGAGCAACTGACATGAAATGCATAATACATATATATACATAAACTTTTGAAAAAATACGCCTCTGTGGGCATCATCATCATCATATCGTACCCGGCCTTAAAGATGACTCGGTAAAAACGTACCCGACCATCATAAGGCTCGATAAAATCATACCCGACCATGTGGAGCTCGGTAAACTCAACTGATCAGTGATTGCACAATAGGTGCAGTACCCGACCAACTATAGTGCGGCTCGGTAGAGTAAAATAAATACATATATATAATGCATGCTCGACTCATGCAATCATGTTCTAACCCTTTCAGAGTAATGTAAGGTCATTGCACCTCCGATTAACATAATGGACATCCCTATCATCAATATAAACCTTAGTAGGATTTAAAGATCATACACACTTGTTTAGAATAACTTTATAAGAAAAGAACAAAATAGACAACCTTAGTTTATAGGAGTAGATCCGTTATGAATTAGCTTACCGTTTATGTTCATGTCACTTTAGATCATGCCAAAAGAAATAAGTAAGTGCCTTAACATACCTTAAACATGTTGAGTCCTTAATACCTTCCAAGCAACTCTTCAAACAAGTCAACTCGATCTATCATAGCATAAGGAGATTCAAAATCAGTGTTGAGCAAAGGCTAAGTCTTTAACTTAAGCTAGTAGCTCATCTACGTAAATTCGAGAAGAATCTACCTTGTAACAAGGGCCTCCTACAATACTATATACCAAAAAAAACAGCCAGAGAAGTCCAGCAACCTATAAATATCAATAACAAGACACCATATAACAACAACAAGTCACAACTACTTCACAACGAGCGACAAGCTCCGATTGGAATCCGTATAACCCATATAACCCCTTATAGACTTCTTAAATTAATTTAACATCATCATTAACATGATAATGAAGTCACTCATCAATGATTCCATCCTTATACCATATATTTATAACAAAGGAAACAATCCTCAACTCCAACTATCTTCAATTAGTAATTTTATTCACTAGTTCATGTCTACTCCATCCGTTTAACTTAATCAACATCAAGATAACCTTAATAACATGCAAGAACACAATACACACACATCCTACAGTAACTTCTTGTCAAAATCCAAGTTATATTGAGCTCACAACAAGGCTCAATAGCAATACAACACCACAGAAGTGACTTAAGCTAATCCAAGTACTATTTTGTAGTTTATCATCCTAACAACTTAACCAATATAAAATAAAGCTTAAGCACAATTAGTAGGCTGTTATACTCACCTTAGCCAGTAGCAAAAACTTGGAATTTCAGCAAAATACAGCCCACAACAATCCTCAATGACAACACAACCTCAAAGAGGTGCTGTTCTTCTCTAGAACTAAGTTTTGATGTTGAAATATGGTGTAATCACTTTGGAATCACTTCAAACCCTTGTGGTATCTGTTTAGAAGGGTTAGGAGAAGTTGTGAGACGACGTTGAGTTGAAAATGAGTTAAAAATAGGCGTCCCAATCATTTATAAAGTGAAGTAGGTCGACCACCGCCTAAGTGGGTCCCATTGAGAGCTGCTTGCATGGTCTTGCGAAAATGCAAATATCTCTATACTATATATTATATCGACAAACGGCTTAATGCGTTAGAAAATAGACTCGTAGATCTTCAATTTGATAGGTAGATCACCCCATAATTCGAAGTATATTTGGAGAAACGATCATCTACATTTGACCTAATTTTCAGCAAAATTATGAATGTAACTTGTGATGACCTTTGCCAACTCTTGTTCCACAACTTGCTTGCCTTCAAAACATCGTAAATGACTATCATACGACTAAATTAACTCATAGAATAATCTCCTTATCATGTTAATCACCTTAGTCTCACCCTAAAAGTATATTTTATAACATTCCAAACTTGTTGACTTTCGACGAAACTTATTTTCTTCAATTTGTTTAGCGCCTAAGCTTTCCAACCCTTTTGGTACTTGTTATTCATGATCTTAAAGATCTGTAACCTCCAAGATAACATGATAAACTTACGTTATGTACTTTAAAAAATGATCTCATTTTTGAGTTTACATTAATTGGTTTACGACGTAATCTCACGTACGAAAATATGGGATGTAACAATTCTAATGTTTATAAGGCTTGAATCAAGTTACGATCCGTTATTTCGATGTTGTTTGATGTTATTTGAAGGCTCGACTAAGTTCATAATGTGTATTGGGATGTGTTGGTATGATCGGATGAGGTCCCGGGAGCCTCAGATGGATTCCGGGTGATTAACAAATCAAATTAGGAGTTGAAGAAGAATTTAGGCTGCTGGCATATGGTGTAATCGCAACAACAAGCTTTTGGCTACAGGTGCGGAGCACAAAAGCGGCCTAGAAGTCGTAGAAGCGGAGTAGGGCCGCCCAGGTGAAAGATCGAAGGTGAGGAGCCTTGACCATATCCGTGCAAGCGTAAAAGCGAAAAGGGAGGCCGTAGAAGCAGCAATGGGTGCAGGTGCGAAGGAGCATCTGCAGAAGCGGCGAGGAGTCCACATGTGCGATAGTCGCTGGCAGAACGCATTAAATAGCGGGGTTTGTCCATTTTTGCTTATTTTCTCCATTCTTGGGCGATTTTTGGAGCTTCTTGTGAGGGGCTTCCACCTATAAACTTGGAGGTAAGTTAATCCAACCTATTATGAGTTAAATACATTGCTTAGGTGTAGATTTTAACATGGAAAATTAGTGGGAATTGGGATTTTGAGGAAAACCCTAGAAAATTATATTTGTGGATTTTGACCACGATTTTGGACATGGAATTTGGGATAAGTTATATATTTGAGTTCGTGGTGTTATGGGTAAATTTTATCATCAAAATTTTTTGGAATCGGGGCAGGTGGGCTCGAGGGCGATTTTTTAAACTTTTCAACCAGGGTTAGAAATTATTATAAATGGAATTATAATAAGTATTTGAGCATATATTAATGAGTTATCATAATTATTGGCTAGTTTTAGAGCGTTGGGCATCGATTTGAGTCGTCTGAAGGGCTTGAGAGTCAATTTTGGAACTTCGAAGTGAGGTGAGTCTCCTTTCTAACCTTGTAAGAGGGAATTGTTCCCATAAGTAAACTAATTGGATATGTGTTTCTATTTGTGAGGGCTATGTACGCACGAGATAACGAAAGTCCGTGCGTGACTACTATTATGCTTAAGTCTGGGTAGTCTAGGACCCGAAAGCATAATATACTTGAAATATTTGTAACCTTATGGAAAATTTAAATTCCTTAAATCATATCGAATTGGTAAATGAATTTCTAAAGAAATTAAACATCATTCTTCTTGACCGTTAAAGTGAAGTTGCCATTTCTTTGGGTAATTGTTTCACTGATGAATTCTTGATTGACTGTTTGATGTGTTTATTTATATTTGACTGCGTCGCATGAATGATTCGCGAGAGGGTAATAGATGCATCTATGTTTCGCGCCATTCGACCCTCTGGCAGTGTACATTTTAAATATTTGTTGGATCGGGCTGTATGACTTCGACATAATTTGCGCATGCTTGTATTGCTTGGCTTGCAAACTTATAAATGATAATATTGCCTCCTATTTACCGTGAAAATGATAATAACAATTAGATTTGTTGATGGGACTATAAAAATATGTGATATATTTTTATGATAGTTGTTAAGCAATTGATGCTAGATATGTGAGACTTAGAGACAAAATAAAATTTAAGGAGAAAGCTATAATCATACCGATGGGCTAGTTATTCGGGGCCTCGATCTTGTCAATTTGCGGCCTCGAGGTCGATTATGAGCTATCAAGGGTGATCGGGGTAGGGCTAACAATTACGATATAATTAAGAGAGGCTCTTTATGGCCAATGATAAGCAATAAATGAAGAACAAGTATGAAGATAATAAATGAGAGCAGTAATATCGAGAAGGTATATTAGAGAGCAAAGAGAACATTCTTGTATATTTCGTGTGGATAATTTGGAGACACAGACTTTACAAAGTGATAAGGATCCCCTTTATATAGGAGGGTAATCCCGCCATAGTACAACAAGCATTAATTACAAAGACATGGGGATGGGATAACTAGATGACACTAGCTCTGCCAATACTAGCTGCATGCCTAGGGAACTCCCCATCCCCATCATGACCGTGGCCAACATTGTTCCCAGGTCGGGCCTCGACGAACCTCGAGGGAGGAAGCTCGACCACAACTTTGCAGCCTTGAGGCTTCGAGATGATCTTCTGAAATGTTTTAATGACTTGAAATTGGACCCTCCGATTTTGCCGTATACAGATAGTCTCCGTGTTTCCTAGAACGAAGCGATTGGAACCGAATTTGATCCCCAACCCTTCGGGCTTCCTGCGATGAAATCATACTGATGTCACAACCTATGACGTAAGCCTTCACGATAGCAAAAATGTCCTATTCAACTTGTCTTTTCAGCGCCATTCAATGCACTGTCGATTCCCATTCTCCAAAGTGACAGTACCACTATCAATTTAGTTTTTCGATAACGCATTTATTGTGCTTGCCGATCCGTCTTTCAAAGGTATTGATGGCGATATTATCACCCCCTATAAATGGGGGCCTTTTGGTGCTATCTCCTTACCCAAATGTCTTTTAACATCTATCTATTCTTCCCTCCTCACTATTTTCCTCCATTGTTAACCACTATGTTTAGGGTTCATGGCCTTAAAGCTGCATGGCAGCATTTTCATCAGCTGTGTTATAGCTTTCTGAAAGATTCCCCTTGCCGAACGAGATTATACCGTCTTGTCGATGTTGTTGTTGTTACCACTGTTGCTGCTATAATTATTGGCTCAAGGTGATGTTACAGGGGCGGCCGACTTCTTCTGATCTAGAAGGATGTTTGGACTCTACACCGCTGCTTGGGAGAGTGTCTGGACTATACACCACTGCTCACTCTCCTACCCTGGCTTGGTGTGGCACTTCATTCCTCGAGTTTTTTCCCAAGGGATAAAATGGCACAACCGACTGCTGAACTTGCATGGTACGATGTCCCGGAATGTGGACTCGGAGCGGTCATGCAAGTAGGGTTGATGCCTACAGAATCTTCAACCTTTGGCTTCGGCGGGCTATGTCTCTTTTTCTGCCTCTTCTACATCTCCCCCCTTTCCTCTTCTTCATCTTCTCCCTTGGAGATATTATTCTGTAGGATTGAGATGGGAACTTAGAGGAGGTGGCGGTCGAAGATGCTCCTGCCGGAGATGAACCTTCGAGAGTAGAGTAGACTCTAGGCTTCTACTATAGGTGTACACTTTCGCTTCTTTATTTCTGTGTAAGGACCCCTTGTGGACTTTTGTAATCATATGTAAGGACCCCTTGTGGGCTGTTGTAACCAAACATTTTATGAATATAAGGATATTCTCTCAACTTTTGTCTTTGATGCTTGCTATATTCTTTTACATTCGTAGAGACTCTGAATGTATGACTCTGTCGACTATCTTCAATATCTAACCGGGTGCGAGTATTCTTTTCTGACCTTTGGTCGATAAAAATTGCACCCCTCGGAACCCTCTGTTGTTCCTCGGACCAAGCTTGAATTGGTCCGATAACCTTGGGCCGTCGGGGCCCTTACTTCGAGTTGCATGAAAATAATACCTTGTGCCTTGAAAATGTGACTTATCACTTAGACCCTATGGTAATCTTTGAGAGGGAATCAGCTCAGAGACCCAGCGATAGGGGCTGCTCCTAAACTTCCGAGAGCAATCCCTGAGCGCGGTTTAACTGGAGGCATCTGGAAACTTACTTTAAACTTAGCGAATATAACCTTTAAGGCGTTGTAGATAGGTCCCAGATGAAGGGTTGCCCAGATTTAGATGATACCCTAAGGCCGAACCCTTATGGACGGAGCTCAAATTGCTCGTTTCTCTTCTTGGGATGAGCCTTTGAAACTGGGTACCGTCTCTAATCTTGCAATGGCGTTAGAGGCTTTTGGGAGCCTAACTCATTTTTTGGTGGAGGTCCTCGAGGTCGGGTACCACCTCGGGACTGGAGATGATGTTGCTGGCTTCTTAAAGCCTAGTTTTCTTTTGATGGAGGTCCTCGAGGTCGGGTACCACCTCGGGACTGGCGATGAAATCGTCGGCCTCCTGGGGCCTAAATTTTCGTTGATGGAGGTCCTCGAGGTTGGGTACCACCTCGGGACTTGCGGCGAAGTCATTGGTTTCTTAGGCAGGCGGACCATGGTCGTTTCTTCATATATAGGTACGCTTCCGCTTCTTGGGAGACCCTACTATTTTAGGCAGTTACCCTTCTTTTTCTGTGTTAAGTTTTTTGTCATTTTAGTACTACCGTACTTGCACAAATATCCGCTCTAGTTTTTTGATTTCTCCACCATTATGACTACTACATCAGGGCCTGTTTGGCAGAGAAGGGAGTGTTCTGCCTCCGGTGTTCGGGACCAGTGAGAGAGCATTTTGGAGATCATTTCTTCGATAAGAGAAAAATACCTTGGGATAGTAAGAGAAGACTGCAGATAGGGGAGGAAGTAGTGTTACAGATACTTTCACCAGGTGAAGGCATCACTGGCTGTGCCGACGGGTTCCTGAATGCATACACGTATCCTTTCATATTAGTCCCCCTTGATAGGGTAGTGTTTGACTTTTGTTTAAAGTATCAGGTTACCTTGGCGTAGATCCATCCATCATTTTGGCGGACATTGTTGATGATGAGGTCTTTTGCGGAGAAAGTGGGGCTTGAATTTACCCTCAGTTATCTTATTAGGTTGTATCGGCCTTTTCACCATCGAGGTCTGCTAACCTTTCAATGCTGGCCGACCATGCCCTTCGTCATTGATGACGAGGAGGACGGAGATCGGAAGTGGATGAGTCGATTTGTTTGGGTGCCCACCGCTGGCCTTATCCCGTGGAGTTTATGCCATTACCTGAGGAATGGAATTATACATGTAAGTGATGCATCCCGTGTATCCTTTTCTTTTTCTGTAGCGGTTTCATGGGAGCGGGGCGACGTTGATGATTTGTCGTATTGGGTCCGAAAGTTGGCGACCCACTCGACTTAGGACAAGCACAAGTAGCAAGCTTTGTCCTGGGGCAGATGGGAAGCGAAACATCATGGTGGGTGTCGCGCTAATTTTTCCTTTTTCTTCCTTCACTTGGAGAGGCATTTTTCCTTTCTATGTATTAACCCCACTGTTGTAGGCATTGGAGGGCCTCCCGAGGTGAGGCAGCGCTCCTTTGGAGAGGGGAAAAGTTGCCAGCTTCCGAGCTAAAGGATGATAACAGTAAGCAAAAGATGCCTTTACAGGATGATGGCAATCAAATCAAGGCAAAAATGGATCGGAGCTCTGGAGCGGAAGCATCATATGAGCCTGCCACGACCGTGGTTCCTGGTTTTGGGAAGGTGGTTTCTCCATTGTCGTAGCCTTCTTTTTTTGCTGATAATGCTTCGAGGAATACTGGAAAACCGGGGTCGCATACTTCGATCGACCGCTCCTCGAACAGAGCTGATTCTCTCAGAGATGAGGGAACCAGGTAAATAGATATGCGCTCGGCTTTCGAGGAAGTCCGGCGGCTTCACTTCGTGGTGAGTTTCGACATAAGCCTTTTGAGTTTCACATTTTCCCTTCCTTATTAGGTTTTCTTTTGTAGGCCTTCGACGAGCTTAAGTTCGAGTTGCTTCGTAGCGAAGCTAATCTGCGGAAAGCTCTGGATGAGGAGAGATCCCTTAGGCCATTTTCGATGAAAAGGAAGTCGGGCTGGCACACTTGCGGTACGAAGTGGGCCGGAGCCTGAATTATGAGAGCTACTTGAAGGAGCAGGTAACTTTCTGTCTAGAACGAGTGTGCATTCCACCTTCTCACTTATAAGACTAATGCTTCATTTATTTTAGCTGCAGAAAAAGATGGAGGTCCTGGAGCACCTTTAGGGTGAGGCTGGTCGAGCCAAGAGTGGCTGTGACGAGCTAAGTGCTTGGGTAGGGGTTCAGGCTTCAGAGGAGAAGGGCTCCTTGGCTAAAGTTCCTGCCATCGAGATTAAACTCTGATTAGCTCGTGACAATGTTTTGGTTCAAGAAAATATGATTACAAAGCTCGAGCCTGAACTTTTGAAGACAAGGGCTGAGATTATTAATGCCTGAACTGGAGCTACAATGAGCCGAACTAAGGTCGACCAAGCGATGGCAATCTATTTGAAGGATTCTACCGATGCTCAGGCTGAGCTGAGAAGGGTCTTCGACCATGAGGAGAGGGTCAAAGAATATGCTCATTGCAGGTATCGAAGAAAGACTCTCGAGAAGATCCATGCTAGGGGTTTCGTTCTCTTGGAAGAGTTAGCGCGAGCGAGAGTGGACGAGCATATTGCTCGGTTACTTCTATCCGACACTGAGAAAAGTGAATATGAGGCCGGCAGGCCGTAGCTCCCAGAGGGAGGGTGTAGATTTCGCCATTTGTTCATAGTATTTTCAAATCATGTTTGTAGATGTAGACTGTGTTTTTTCCTACGTGTATAAAGGAAAACCTTGTGGCTTCGCTTCTTCTGTATTTATTTATGTCTCAAACTTGGCCAGATGAACTGGTATTGGAGTTGGTGAGAATCCTTGGATTCGTGATATGGTCCTGGGGCTCATTAGGCTGACCCGAGGGCTCTTAAGTGCTTGGTCGATGCGACTTTTAGTATGAGATGGCATTTGACCTTTTATGCTTTTGTTCAACTATTTTGGGTTTAGTCTCTGAGTCGAGTTTCGATTCGAGCTCATTTGACCCTCAAGCTTTTATATTTGCATGGGTTGGCGATAATGGCTCTTACGTCTTTGATCGAGGCGATCTTTTGTGTGCATGGCCCTGAGGCTTATTAGGCTGGCAGCAATGGCTCTTATGCTTTGCTCTTAGGTATATGCAATTAACTATTTTGGGTTCAGTCTCCGAATCGGGTTTCGACTCGAGCTCAATCGACCCTCAAGTTTTTAGATTTGTGTGCGCTGGCAAAAATGGCTCTTACGCCTTGGGTCGATATGGCCTTTTAATGTAAGCTGGCGATAATGGCTCTTATGCTTTGGGTCAAAGAGACCTTTTATTGGCTTTGTTTTCCCCATGTTAAGGACTTTTTGAAGTAATTTTTGCTTGACGCATCGTCGATTCGGGAAGAACCTCAATTTTGATTCGTTTTGTGGCGATGATCGAGCACCTCGGGAGGTTTGTCTTGGAGGCCGAGTATCTAGAAGCTAGTGATTTGGAGCTGACATGGTCGAAGATCTTTTGCCTATGTTGAGGTTATCCTATTTAATCGGTTCTTTTTGAAGTAGATTCGATGTAATTTAAGGCCTATGATTTTTTAGCGACGGCCGGGCATCCCCCAGTCACATTAGTTTGGCTGGTACAACCATATGAGCATAGTCATTTGTGCTTGGACGGAGCCGTTTGATCCCGAGTGAAGTAGTTTAGGTGTCTATATCAACAGTATGCCTTTTTAGGGGTCTTATAAGTTCGATATATAGCCTTAACCTCGGGATCGAGTTTATGCTTGTAGTAAGGTCTTACAAGGTTTTTCATGCCTCTGAGGTCTTACAGTTTGGATACTTGGTACAAGTATGGTTCATGCCTTGCTTGAGGTCTTACAATTTTTAGATACTTTGTACAAGTATGGTTCATGCCTTGCTTGAGGTCTTACAATTTTTAGATACTTGGTACAAGTATGGTTCATGCCTTGCTTGTGGTCTTACAGTTTTGGATACTTGGTACAAGTATGGTTCATGCCTTGCTTGAGGTCTTACAATTTTTAGATAGTTGGTACACGTATGGTTCATGCCTTGCTTTAGGTATTACAGTTTTGGATACTTGGTACAAGTATGGTTTTGCCTTGCTTGAGGTCTTACAGTTTTGTTGTTGCCTTATGTAGGTCTTATGAGACCGAGTCTACCCGCTCGGTGTCTTATGGCCTCGGGTTTTTTAATGAATGGCGATTGGAAACAGTCTTCGAGTCATCGAGACCATTCTGGCTCGAGAGCCGTAACTTGTGAGCTCGCTATTGCCTCAATGAGGGCTTATGATTTTGGAGATTCCAACCCTAAGGTCATGCAATTTTTGAGATTTTGATTCTATTCCCTGAGTATTCGGTGCACTTTTCGGCCTTGGATATGTTTCATGATTTTCACATTTCCTCGTTGAGGGCTCATGAGTTTAGAGTTTTAGCCCAGAGGTCATGCGAGTGCCGAATTGTTGACACCAGTCTCCGAGTATTCGGGACGTTCTTTCATGGAGGAATCGTTTTTGCAAAAATGCCGAGTTTCCTTTGGAGCATGAGATGCTTTGGCAAAAGGTATTCTTTGATTACTTAGCACAAGTGTACGGTTTTTTCTATCGGGGGCCCGACTATACAGACATGGTTTGTTCGACCGTTTGGCCCGGTACATCATTTTCCTAGTGGGACCCCATTTGGCATTTCTTGGTTCTTCCGAGTGGATGGCCTTCCTGGCGAGATACCCTTTAGTGTTCGAGGTTGATTGCAAAAGAAGTCTGGAATACTATTCGAATCTTCCTTAGGTGGCATATGGATGTTGCCTCATTAAAAACCTTGCCGGTAAAAACCCTCGTTGGGATAAAAACTTGATCGAAGGAAAAGAGTGCAACAGATGCTTTAGAACCTTAAGGTCTTCAGGCTAGGTTGCCATTTTGACTGCTTCGATCTAGCGCCCGCATCAGGGTAAGTATGAAATATAAAATGAAAAGGGAGATGGTTATACCTTAGCGCGGGATGCGCCAGCGATGTTCCGAGGTATGATATAACGAGGACGCGGTACAGTCCTCTGCTATGTTTTAATCGGGCTTAGCCGAAGATGTAGTTTGGTTACCTTTTTGGCTCTTTCGAGAGTGGAGGTATTGATACCAGTGCCACGAGGTGTACCACAAACATTTCCCTTTCTGTGTGCTGTTCCCCGTAGACGGTTTTCATCCCATCCTTTGTTGGGAATTTCTTCATTTGGTGGAGGGTGGATGGTACTACTCTTATGCAGTGTATCCACGATCGTCCGAACAAGGCGTTGTACCTCATATCTCCTTCGATGACATAAAATTTGACATTTTGGATCGTGCCATCCATGATGACTGGGAGAGTGATTTCTTCTTTCGTTGTTTCACTTGCCATGTTGAATCATTTGAGGACTTGAGTGGTGGGCACGATTTGGTCTATCAGTTCAAGCTATTCTATTACCCTCGACCTGATAATGTTAGCCGAGCTACCTGGATATATGAGTACACGTTTTATTTGAAATGTATTCACAAAGAAAGAGAATACCAGTGCGTCATTATGAGGTTAAGACAAGGTCTCGGAGTCCTCTTCGCTGAATGTGAGGGCATCTTTGGGTATGTATCCTCGTGTTCGCTTTTCACTGGTGATGGACATTTTGTTCCTTTTCATCACAGGTTCTTGTGGAGTGTCGATGCCTCCCAAGATCTTGTGGATAACATGTTGCGGCTCATTCGTTTCATTTTTCTTGGCCGCCTCTCTTTCCCGAAACTGATTTTTAGCCCGCTTAAGAATTCTAGGAGGTGACCTTTATTGAGTAGTCTGGTTACTTCCTCTCAGAGATGGTGACAATCCTTGATCCTGTGGTCGTGCGTGTTGTGAAATTCACATACTAGGTTATGGTTCCTTTGAGAATGATCCGACTGTATAGGTCTGGGCCATGTGGCACCTCTGATTTTACTAATGGCGAACACGATGTCCGATATATCGACATTGAAGTTATATTCTGATAAGCATGGTGCCTCAGTTGGCCCCGCATTTTTATCGAACCTGACTCTGTTTATTAATCCCCAAGGATTCTATCCTCGGTCTACCCTTATATCATTGCGATGTGGTTTGTGCCTCGGGCCGTTCCTCCTATCTTCGGTTTATGGCTGATACCTTTATTTGTTTGGATTCGGCTCCTTTTCTAAGAGCCTGCTTTGGCATACTGAGCCTGAGGGGGCTCCCAGCTGGTCATACTTGACTCTGATTTTTGACTGGTATCGGTTATGGACGTCCGACCAGGTCACGGCGGGATACTCGACCAGATTCTCTTTCAGCTGCCTCGAAGCCACTGAGCTCCACTTATTCAGGCCATGAGTGAATGTCTACACTGCCCAATCATCAAAGACCGGTGGTAGTTCCATTCTTTCCATTTGGAAGCGAGATACAAATTCTTGCAACATCTCGTTCTCCCTTTGCTTGTTTTGAAGACGTCGGATTTCCTTGTGGCCACCTTGATGGCCCCGGAATGCGCCTTTATGAAAGAGTCTGCTAACATGGGAAACGAGTCTATAGAGTTTGGGGCCAAGTTATGGTACCACATCATTGCCCATCTGGAAAGTTTTCTCCGAACGTTTTCAGCAGGACGAACTTGATAGCATCCTTCAGGTCGTTACCCTTTATTGGAGATGCCGGTGTATTACGAATACAGGGAAAACTATGTGTACCCTACGTAGATGGTTTGCGTGAGTTGATTCTTCATGAGGCCCAACAGTTTGTAGTACTTCATTCATCCAGGTGCTGCCAAGATGTATCAGGACTTGAGGTAGAACTATTGTTGGAGGATAATGAAGAAGGACATAGTGGAGTATGTAGCTCGATGCCTAAACTATCAGCAAGTAAAGTATGAGCAATAACGACTAGGTGGGTTCCTTCAGAGGCTAGAGATTCCATAGCGGAAATAGGAGCGGGTTACTATAGGTTTTGTTGTTGGGCTCCCACGAACTCAGAACAAGTTTGATGCAGTATGGGTGATTGTGCATAAATTGACCAAGTCGGCTCATTTCGTTCTAGTGGTGACTACTCAAGTTTATATTTGCGAGGTTGTAAGGCTTCATGGTGTGCCTGTATCCATCATCTCTGATCGGGGCACGCAATTTACATCACAATTCTAGAGGGCCATACAATATAAGTTAGGCACGCAGGTTGAGTTGAGTATAACATTTCAGCCTCAGACAGACAAATAGTCCTAACGTACCATTCGGATATTGGAGGATATGATTTGTGCGTGTTTGATGGAGTTTGGGGAGGGGGGGGGTTCTTGGGATCATTCTTACCGCTTGCAGATTTTTCCTACATTAACAGCTACTAGTGGAGCATTCAGATGGCTTCATATGAGGCTTTGTATGTGAGGCGGTGTCGGTCTCTGGTGGGTTGGCTTGATCCGGGTGAGGCCAAGCTATTGGGTACAAACTTAGTTCAGGATGCTTTGGAAAAGCTTAAATTGATTCAATATCGACTTCAGCTCAATCTAGACAGAAGAGTTATGAGGATCGGAAGGTTCACAACATTGCATTCATGGTTGGAGAGTAGGTCTTGCTCCAGGTTTCGCCCATGAAAGGTAAGGGGCAAGTTGAGCCCTAGGTATATCGGACCTTTTGAAATTCTTGAGAGGATTGGAAAGGTGGCCTACAGGCTTGCACTATCGCCTAGTCTAGCTGTAGTTCATCCAATGTTCCATGTTTCTAACTCTGGAAGTATCACGACGATCCATCTCAGGTGTTGGATTTCAGTTTAGTTCGACAATAATTTGTCTTATATTGAGGAGCCGACGGCCATTTTGGACAGGTAGGTCTTAAATTTGAGGTCGAAGAACATTGCTTCAGTAAAGATTCAGGGGGAGGGGTCGACTAGTCGAGGAGGAAACTTGGGAGACCTCCTCGACTGGTCGACCGAGCATGTAATGCGTAGCCGTTATCCTCATCTTTTAACCACTTCAGCTATGTCTCTATACTCGTTCAAGGACGAACATTTTTTTAAAAGGGGGAGGTTGTAACGACCCGGCCGGTCATTTTGAGTATTTTAGCCTCGACCCCCTATTTATTGCCTCTTCTATGTTGTATCATGATTATGTGACTTGCCGGCGGTGTTTGGTTTTGGTTCCGGAGTAAAATGGGACACATAGTCCCTAAATTGGAGCTTTAAGTTAAAAAAGTTGACCATAGTTTGACTTTTATTTAGACGACACTGGAATGTAGTTTTGATGGTTCTAACATATGGTAATTTTGATCTTAGGAGCGTGTCCGGATGTTGATTAGGAGGTCCGTAGGTCATTTCAACATGAATTAGTGAAAGTTAGAAAATTTAAGGTTTAGAATGTTGGGAAATTTGATAGAGAGTTGACTTTATTAATATCGGGGTCGAAATCCGATTCCGGAAGTTGGAATAGTCTTCATGTCATTTATAACTTGTATGCAAAATTTGAAGTCAATCGGAGTTGTTTTTGTATGAATTGGCAATGGTTTCGAAATTCAGAAGTTCATAGTTTCATAGGCTTGAATTTGGATTGCGATTCATAAAAAGGATGTTGTTTGATGTAATTTTTTGCCACAATTAGGTCCGTTATGTGTTTTGGAACTCGTTGGTATGTTAGGACGGTGTCCCGGGTGTGAAACAAATTGAATTTGCATCAACTTTTGGATTTGTATTGCTGAAGTTCCAGCCATCTGGTGTCATCGCACCTACAGAGGGATTGGTTGTAGGTGCAGACTCGCAAAAGAGAACAGTGGGCTGCAGAAGTGAAGCTGGCTTTGCCCAGCTGGGATCGCAGGTGCGAGGAGGTTCCAAATCTACGAGTCCGTAGGTGCGGTGAAGAGGTCGCAGATGTGGACATTAGGAAAGCTTGGTCGGTCATCGCAGAAGCGGAGAGTTTCAGCAAGAGTGCACTTATAGGTTCGAGATTTTATCCGCAGAAATGGTACCCCCTGAGCTTAAGTGGAATCTGCACCTACGATGGTTTTTTCAGCAGGTGCGGCATTGCAGTTGCGATGAAAGACTCGTAGAAGCGCTTTTGCTTGATAGAAAATTGGATATTTCGAGGGTTTGTTTTATAATCCACTTTTGGACTTTTTTTTAAAGCAAATATATCACTAGGCTGGTTGCCTTGTGATTTTTTTTATTAATAATAATAAAAATAAACAGATGTGTTTGAAGGTCTCACACAATGAAAGTGTGTAAAAAATAAAAGTACATCAACCCTATTATTAAAGTCGTGTGTAAAGCACTCCTTTGATAGAACAAAAAGAACTAAGAACCATACTCCTTGAACCAACCTTTTTGGGCATGAGTCACAAAAAATTCTTGAGTAGTTGTCTCCCTTTGGGTTTGGTTCTGGGCATCTATAGTTGAAATCTTGAACATTAGGCAGCCCCACTAGGTCAATATAATTGAAATATAAGCTTAACATGGACTTCCTTCCAACCAAAATGCGCACAAACCATTCCAAAATGCATGATCAAGTCCAGGCAGTAGGTGTGTAGTTACAGTTTTTCCTCCAAGTTACGTATCCATACCTTTTCATTCTTATTGAGTACCTACTATAGCTAGCTTACTCATGTTTGATAGATGCACCCTGTACCTGAAAATTTCTCCAAAGATTTCTAACTTGACCCGCACAATTATGTGAAGTCTTACTATCAAGCACACCTATCCTAGGCATAAGAATTTTCTTGCGCGTGACAAAGGCCATTGTGACTTGATGTACTCTGCTGGTATTACCTTGTGTGATCCTCAGGGAGTAGTAGATCCACAAGAATTTTCATTTTATAGTGTATTCCTCCCCATTTCCACCAGGCTGAACATGTAGAACCTAGATGTGAAGGCTAATGTGAAGCCTTCTTTTTGCCTTAATGAGTGTGTTTCTGGGCTGACCTATGTAGTATTTTCACCTATAGGGAATGAGTATCAAAGATACTAATACCACCCTAGTAGGTTTGGCCAAAAGATAGAGCCAAGCCCCCTCCAAAGTACCTGCAAAATCAGCAAGCATGTTAGTGAAAAAATCCTTCCTTCTCTCCTCCCTAAAAATTTGAGTTGGAAGTGTACTGTGATCTCCATCCCCTATAGATTGACTCGTTCCTTTATAATACATGCTCCTGCTCCTCTTAACTATAATATTCTCCCCCTATTTTTCATATCTTCTAACTTCATCATTAATTAGCATTTGACTTGGTAGTTCTTATCCTTATATAGGGTATTTGAAGGTAGTCATTGTTTAAAATCTTCCTTCCATCTATTTCCAGTTCCCAAAAGAAGTGCAGATGTACAATGTGCTGTTGATCCAATGTTAAATTATCTAAGTGATTAGATAATCTTTTACCTTTCCTCAACACATGAACTACCTGCAACACACCCTTAGAAAGTAGTATTTTGATTTCATCAATCTGATTAGAAATGCTCCAAGGTGGTTCCCAAACTTCCTCCATTACATTCTTCATGAGTAAAGAGTTGGTCTCAATTATACATGGAGGAAACTGCATTTGAGTGATGTACCTGAGAGCTTCAAGAATGGTTTGTGCTTCAACTATGTTATTAGTTGCCTCTTCTAGTGCATCAACCTGGGCATAAATAAGATCCCCACTCTATCCCTAATGCAAAAACCATATGAATCTCCTCCATTTTCCCCTCTACAGGCCCCATCACTGTTACATTTAATCCAACCACCAGGAGGCAATTGCCACAACACCTTAGTGTACCTAAATTTAGGTACATGATGTAACAACTTCTAATGTAAATTCGGCCAATTAGAAGTAACTCCCTTGAAACCTGGCCTTCTCACATTCAGTAAAATTTGTATGGAGGTTGATATATGAAAGATCAACCTATTAACGGACACATTCTTTCCATGCTTTCATGAATTCCTTTACTTCCACAAGTGCCAAATAATAAGACTTAGCATAGCTTGGTACACTGCCTTTAAACTTGTATTAGCTAGTTTTCTCCACCATTCATTTATCACTTGTACAAGCTGCTTCCCTTCTATTTTGATCCCTGCAGGTGCCCCAAAGTAGTTCCCCACAAATTTGGCAACTGGAGATGTCTAGAAGACATGAGGCAATGTCTCTTCTCTAGGATTCCTACAACACCAACATCTTGAAGTTCTAAAGTACCCGAACCTTATGAAATAATAATCTAAAGGTAATTTTGATTTCCATAAACTCCACATAAAGAAACTGATTTTCAGGGCAGTCCCTTCACCCAAAATAATTTGTAGAATTTGCTTTCTCCCCTTCTTCTTCTTATGTATTGCCATGCTAATTTCACTGTAAATTGACCTTTTGTTTCTAGCTTCCACCAAGGCTTATCTTTAATAGATTGATCAGAAGGTGGTGTGATTGTCTCCAAAATAGGTCAGCTAGTTCTTCTAGCAAAAGTTCTCTCAAAAGTACTTCATTCCATGCCCCATTTTCAATCAACTCATCCATACATTTTATTGATTTATCAGACCAACTATCTGGACCTGAAGCATGATAGAGCTCCAAGTTTAGTCCAATTTGTTAAACTAGAAGTAGGAGTTACCACTCTTCAATTGCCACCACACTTGGTGTTCCACCTCATCCCTCATTTGAAGCATTTTCCTCCACACATGAGATCCCTCTCTCCATGGCACCACTACTTCATTGATCTTTTTTTAGTATTTATTTCTCATGAATGTACTCCATAAAATGTTCTTTTTTATATAATTCCACCAAAGCTTGGCAAATAATGCCTTGGACACATAATGTAGTGACCTAAAACCAAGCCCTCCCTCATTTTTAGGCAGACACAAAGTATCCCATGAAGCCCTATGTCTTGCCCTTCCATTGCTTGAATTGCTCTAGTAAAATATAGAAAACAACTTGTGGAATTGGTTGATCACATATGCAGGTGGATTTACTGCTGAAAATAGATGAATTGGCATGCTCTCTAGCACATGTGCAATCAAAACTGCCCAACCACTAATAGATATTAACTTACCCTTCCATGGTGATAACCTCTCCTATACTTTGAAGATTATACTCTTGTAGAACCCTTCTGCCTTTGGCTGTAGAATATAGGACATCCCAAGTATGTAAATGGAAAGGAATGTCTTTGGAACTCAGTGATCAAGTGGACAATGTTCACTTCATCTGCAGGTGCTCCTTCATGCATATAAAAGGAAGACTTTTCCTTGTTGATCTCTGACCTGAAGCTGCCTCATAATCCCCCAATACATTCGTGATAATCTATACTACCCCATAATGAGAAGAGCAGAATATAATAGTATCATCTGTATAGGATAAGTAGTTGATATTTTGGCTCCACTTTGGAATACCAAAGCCTATGAAATCTGGATTGTCAAACAATCCATCCAAGGCTCTCCCAAGCACTTCAGCTACAAGAATGAACAATGTAGTAGAAAGGGGAAATCCTTTTTTAACACCCCTAGAAGACTTGAAAAAGCCATTAGCTTGCCCATTCAAAAGTATTGAATACCAATTATCGGACACTAATATGAATATCATGTCAATGGAGATCTCTCCAAATCCCATTTGCCTCAGCACCTTTGTCAAACACAACCATCAAACTCTATCATAAGCCTTTGCCATGTCCAATTTGATGACCACATTGGCTGGCTTCCCTCTCAATCTTATGTCAGTTATGATCTCCTAAGTAAGTAGGATATTTTCCACTATACTCCACCTGATTAGGAGAAATTAGTGAAGGTAGAAGATCAACTAACCTCTCATGGATCACTCTAGGTATGATATTGTTGGAGAAGTTGCTCAGACTGATTGGCCTCATGTTTTAAAATGTAGCAACATTCTTCTTTTTCTGGAAGCAACACAAGGTTTGTATGATTGATGTATTTTGGGAGTTCTACACTATAAAAGAAAGCTCTAACCATATTAAGCACATCATGACATATAACTTCCTACCTAGCTTGAAAAAATTGGCCAGTGAATCCATTTAGACCACTGGCACAATCACGATTCAAACCAAACACTTTGCCTTAACCTCCTCCATGGTTGGTTCTTGCCACAACTTTGCATTTTGATCATTAGACACCATCCTAGAGACATGCTGGATAATGTCAAGTTTGGTAGATATTCTTTCTTCAGTGAATTGAGCCTAGAAAAACTCTAGTGCCTCCCTTTCCATATCTTCTTGTGATTCAAGCCAATTATCCTTTTTGTCCAAAATTCTGGAATGTAGCCTTTTCCTCTTGCCCCTCACATGAGCATGAAAGAACTTAGTATTTCTATCACCATCCTTAAATCACAACATACTAACCGTTTGTCTCCAAAATTCTTCTTCAAGATTATAGTACCTAGTAAGATCAGCTTCTATTTTGTGCAAGATCTGTTCTAAGCTGTTGGATTCAATTCAAACTCAATCTCATGCCCCTTAACGAAATCGTCCAATGCTGTAATTTGTTTGAATATATCTCCAAATGTCTCCTTGCTCCAAACTGCAAATTCTGTTTTCACCTTCTTCAGTTTACTTTGGAAAATGACGAATGGATTCCCCATAGAATCAACTTCCTAATTTTCCTTCACCACCTTCAGAAATGTCTCATGTTTGGTCCAAATGTTCAGAAACATGAAAGGTTTTGTAACTTGGACAATGTCAATGTTACATGACAATAAGAGAGGGGCATGGTCTGAACCATACTTGATAAGGTACTCAACTGATGACGTCCAAATCCACTACTAAAAAGTAAATGGATAAGGTTGCATGCAATATAATTTACCCAACTATGAGTCGGGGTCGAATCCCACAGAGAACAATATGTAGGCGATTAGGAATGTAAGAGAATTATCACTTATTATGCAATGACAAACACTTAGAATTGATTTGAGAAAATATCTATACCTAAATGAGAAAATGTAAACTAACATAGAAAGCAAGTAAATTGATCAATGACTACAAGTATGGATGCATCGGGAATTACACTCAAGTAACGATCCAATGTATTTTACGATTTTACAAATATGGGCGGGTTTATGTTAATTAGCCACGAGTAATAATTCTATATTAGCTTCTTTCAAAGACTAACAAGACTTCCTAACTGAATTATCCTTAAAACAATTAAGAGATTAAGCACACCCGAAATGGCTACAAGTAGTTCAATCCTATCCCTAGTTAGAATCTATAAAATGACGGTTAATGCCTCAAGTTCTTGTTAATTAATCTTTCCAAACCATAAATAATCTTTTCCAAAATCAATTCAGAGTTAATGGGCGAGTCCTAGTGTTAGCTAATCCCTTTAAAAATATTAAAAAATAAGAAAAATTAAAATAACAATAACTCACTTCATAAGAGAATAAAACTCATTCAATACATAAGCACAACGAGGTATTTAATCCACACTTTAAATATGAATATTTTTATAAACAAGATTCAAGTGTTGGAAATAAATATTACATACTTAAATATTCAATACAAAGAAAGGAAATGAAGAAATAAACATAGATGGGTAAGAAATCCTTAACCACAAGCTTAAAATCTTCAAAACCCAAGTGTGTGTGCAAAACCCTAGCTTCAATACTTGTTCTCTCTAGTTTTAAGAACTGAAAATATGCCAAAAGAACCCCAAAATATCTACTAGGGTGTGTATTAAATGGCTTGGGGGACGACAGCGTAAAATTCCAAAACTACCCAGAACTGCTCAGGATTTACTCTATGCGTAAGCAACAGTGCAACTGCGATTGCAGAGAATAAAATCTCCCAGGTATGCGATAGCATATGGTCCTCTGCGTTCGCACAAGTCTGTTGACCAGTGACTAACTGGGCTTTCCTTTATGCATTCGCATGTATTCATACGCGTTCACACTGGTTCAGACTCTTAAGCTTATGCGATTGCATTAAGTAACACGCAATCGCATAGGGTAAAAACTGGCAGCCTTCCATTTCTCACAATTTTGACTTGTCTTTCACACAATTTCTTCATCGTCACTTATAAATCACTTGACACCTGAAATATGCCAATAAACATTAATAAATGAGTTATTTTCTCAATAAAATTATACAAAAGACTAATTATTAAGAGGAGATAAGTTGGTACAATACCAACTTATTAAACCCCCAAACTTAAACTATAGCTTGTCCTCAAGCAATTCAAAAACTAAGTATATCCTTCCATAAAATCATCACTTAAGTGCAATGGCATACCAAACATCATTTCAAGTCAAGAAGGATCAATTTAAGCACAATCTAATGACTTCGATTGGTACCAATAATTAATTCAAGGCATATGAATCACCAACTTTTCACACATTTTATTTCAATTTAAAATCTCAAACACCACATTAACCAAATTAGCAACCAAGTCATGACACTAAATATTCGAGATTTGCCTCTCTATCACTATTGCCTTCCCTCGCTCATTCCTCCCAATTGGAAATGGAATTAAATTCACAACTTGAATCTCATGTGCCCTCACACTTTAAGAGAGAATTCCAAACTCATAAATTGCAATTCAAAACATAAATGGCATGTCAAATGGAAAGACTCAACTCTCTTTTTCACAAAGATATTCAAATGCACACAAGTAGTACCATAGGCTTGCCCTTCATGTATTTCTCCACTAATGTAGACATACTCGGTTCAAAATTAATTAGGACTTAAAAGGTTGTAGTTTAGACTTTTGGTTTAAGGTATGGCATAATTTTGGGTAAGAGTGACTCAAAATCTCCCTAAGCACTACACTTTTTAAACATTCAAAGTCCACTTCCTTTAAGAATGTTTCCACCCTTTCTTCTCTTTTCTCCTTCTTTTTTTATTTTATTTTTTATATATCACCTAATATTCCATTTATTCATACTTCCTTATTTTGTTTTTCATTTCATCATTTTTTTTAACACTTTTCACTTTTGAGAAACCTCCATATCACAACTTTTCCAACCTCCACCCCAAACTTTGGCTTTTAGCCTATCTTCATACTTTAAATTACTTAGGGAGGTATGGTTCCACAAGAACATCAATAAGATGATAACTTGTAACTTGGTTGTCAAAGAAAAAGTAAAAAGGCTCAAAAGGGTTGACTAGGAAAAATATTTACGGGTAGGAAATTTAAGCATAATAATGGTACAAGAAAGGCTTAATATTATTTTTCAAACCAAGTTAATCTAGGATTTCGCCTTGAAGCACATTCCGGGCAAGTTATTAACTTTAAAGCTCACCACACATGGCACATGAAAACTCAAACGGAATACAAATCCAAAATCCAATTGAAACCAATGAATCTCAAGGAAGTCATATGTAGCCTAAGAAGATATTTAGTGAATCAAAGAGTCAAAATTACAATCTAAAAGTCACAACAAGGAATCTTACCTTAATCATTCATTAATATAAATATATATATATATTAATTTTTATTTTAAAGATCAAAAACTTCATATGCCAAGGTTTAAATAATATTGGTACCAAACAAGGGCACAAAATTACACCCAATAACTACTTTATTCACAACTACCTACTAAACTAAAAAAAAGTATATAAACTTACTAAAAATAAAGAAAAACGAAACAAGACTAAAGAAATTTGTCACGCCATCCATCATAGCGAAAATCACCCGGTTCAACATAAATAAATTCCTTAGAAAAGAACCATGGTAGAAAGAAAAACCAAGGAGTTTAATTAATACTATTATAAAAAAAATAGAAACCAAAATTCTTCAAAATATTACTAATAAACTAACAATGTTAACCAATCCACATAAGTTCACAAAAAATGTTCATGCTCCACATAATGCTCTACAAACATATATCAATTATGAGCCATCCCCAACCTAAAGTGTTGCACTGTAATTAATTAAAACAAGATAAAATGAAGGAGGTGCTCCCTGAAACTGCATCACTCGAAGCTCGAGGTGGTGGGAAATTTTAGCTCCAAATCCTTATCATCATCATCCTCAGAATCATGTGAGCCACATAATGAACTCAGCTTGTGCATCATCCTTGACAGAAACTTGCTTTTCTTCTTCTTATGCTCCTTGAACTTCATCTGTCGCCTTTCAACTTTTCCTTGTCTTCGGCTCATGTCTTCTAATATGATTTTGATTGCTTTTAGCTCCAACACTACATCATTCACAGTCGCTGGCTTCTTACCAAACCTAATCGAAGTGCGCTCACCAGATGGAACAGAGGGAAGACCCATGACAAGCTGTCGAATATGAGAATCTACACCATAGATCTGATGGGAAATATGGCGCATAGTGGGGGGGTCTATAAGGAAAAGGAATCATGGGGTCATGTGATCCTGCTGCAGTTGTGGAGGCACCACCGGATCCCTCGACGGACTCATCAAACTGCCCAAATGTAGGACATATCACATCAATCCTTCTCTTCTTCTTCTTGCTAGTTGGCCCTTTTCGAAGCAATGGATAGATTGCTATGGCAGAGTCCTTCTCAACATCAGTCGAGCTCGATAGCACCTCAACATCATAGCACAAATGAGTGATCAATGAGGGAAAAAATAGGCTTCTAGACCTTCCATTGCATGCTTCCTCAATTTCACTCACGATGCGCTGGCCCATGTTCACTGCCAAGCCATCCATAATGCCAACAATCATCATTGCCTTCTCAGGCGTCACTTCAGTCTCATTTTCATATGGCACAATCCTGGCACAGATAATGGATATCCAAATCTTGTCTTCCTCAGTGAAATCATAAGAATTAACCCCTTTGTGTATTCTTTCCCAAGTCGGTTGCACCCCATCATGAAGATTTTCCACCAACCACCGTGCTCCTCTCTCTCTTTTCCTCTGGCTCTGTATATCTCATTATAAGCATTGAGAAGCTCGTAGTGTGCATTTATTACCTCGCGTCCAAAGTCAACCCGCTTGCCCCTGACAAAAGTGAATGCATACCCTTGGAAATTAGCCTTCACGGCGCTGGCATAAAACTCACAAAATAATGTGTAGTTCGCTTTGATTGGTTCAGGAGAAAAGCTTATCCATCCACTGTCAGTCAATCTTCGAAAAAAATCCGGCATCTTGGCCTCAACGTTGTCAAAACGGATGCCCCGTTCTTTGACATGAGTTTGTCATAATTCCTTTCGCACTTAGCCGCTATGAATCTCGTCGCATCAAAATACTCTTCATCCATAGCTGGTGGAATATTTTCTTGCACATTTTGTACATTTTCAACATTTTTCGAGGCCATTTTATACACAAAGTACCTTTAAGATTAAACTTGATTATTGAGATGGAATTAAAGAGAGAAATCCCTTGAGATGATTTTGAAGGCCAGGGGAGTGAGAAAACTCGTTTTGGGCAGAAGATTGAGTGAAAGGGTCGTTTCCAGTGTTTAATTATTTTTCACTTACCTGGAGGATTGCGATCGCGAGACTACAATTGCGATCTCATAGTGCAAAAAATCCTAAAAATTTGCGACGACTTTGGCAGTTATGCGGTCGCATAGTGTAACTGCTACCTACTGAAATGCGATCGTATTGCTTGTGTGGCGATCGCATAGTGCAATAGTGTGCTGCACTGTAATTTTGCACCAGCTACTGGTTTTTGACTTTCTGATCACCCTGACCTGCTCAAATCAATTCTAAAAATTTTGAAACTTGATAGATTGGTTAAAAACAATATAATAAGCTATTTTAAAAAGGAAAATTTCAAAAATTGACCAAAACTTTTGGAAACGGCGGGTTGCTTCCCACCAAACACCGCATTTAACGTTGTGGCACGACACAAGTCAACTTTACCACTTTTTTCGCCACTTGGATGATATGAATTGGGCACCTAGCTTGAAATCAAGCTTTTGACCACGGGCAGTGGGGGTGAGGGGTGGG